>JAIZPF010000037.1:62399-90454 GCA_020509355.1 Blechomonas ayalai | reverse complement strand
CCACTCGTGGCAGGCCGTTGTCTGCGTTACCTTTTCGTTTGTTATTCAGTGTTGGCCAGTACCATAGTCAGCGTAATGCTGCTCGAGTGCGTGTGTTTGTGTTGTGTATTGTAATATGCTTTAATAGAATAAGGTCTGTGGTACTGTGGTGGAAAGGATGTATGGTTATGTGTTTTTGCTTGCTTGTTTTCCTGCTTGAGCTGTTGGTTGCTGTTGTGTTTGCGTTCTGTTTTCCATTTTGTTGTCCTGTGTGGATTCGTAGCTCTAGTGCCTAGCGCTGGCATAGAGCGACTGGAAAGTACCCCTTTTAGGAGTGTTACAGGCGTGATGGAAGGCGGCGATGAAGGCGTTTCTACGGTGAATGCCCGAATGTTTTTTGGTGATAGTGCTAGTGCTCTGCGACGACAATTAGAAGTTATTTTTACGAATCTGAAGACCGCACCAGATATTCGTCCTACGAGGGTGGAGGAGTGCTTGTACGCACTGATGGACACTGTGGCGTCTCATGCGGCGGAGATTGGTAAACATGATGGTTTACAGGCAATGCTCTTTCGCCTGGTAGAGGGTACCCTTGAGTTGTCTGTCTGGAAGGGGGTGCGAGCGTATCGAGTGGTCTTTGATATTCTTCTTGGCGATCAGCATGAAAAGCGCGCCCGTTGTCTCGCCCTTCTAGTTAATCGGGCAATGAAAGCTTTGTCCCCTGTGGACAGCGCTGTTGTTCTGAACGAAATTGTTGATGTACTGGAGGAGAATATTCGTTCCACTACTGATCTTCTTGGAGTGTACTTGACGTTTGCAGTGGATACGATGCAGACTTCTAGTGAGCTGAGGGAGCGAGCTATCTGCTGCGAGTTACTGGAGAAAATTGTCGTCACGGGTGCCTCTGTGATTCGTCGCAATCCCTCGTTGTTGGAGGTTTTGTGCCGCTCCTGCTCACCGATGGTACTTTTACATCAGGCAGGCGAAAGCAGCGATCGATGGCACAGGGAGGCATTGATCCGGCTCTTAACCACTCTAATGACGGAAAGCTACTTCGAAGAGTCTTCTCAGATGGCTTCTCAGACGGTGGAGACGGTGTGCGGTTGCATGAGTCACGCACGAGAAGAAAAGGAACTGGTAGGGGTGCTCGCGCTGCTGCATGGCTTGGCCGCTTCCCCGCCGTTTGCTGACGCCCCGTGGGACCACCAGTTGGTTTGCGACTTTCTGACGGAGCAGAACTGGGCCGGCTGTTCTACCGAGGCGCGTGCGCTCGCGGCGATTGCGATTGGAAAGGTGTCGTGCTCTCTCTTCCACACAGATAAGGCACTCTTTTCGCGACTGTTTCGAACGTTGATGAACTTTGTGGCGACCGATCTGTTGGAGGTGGCTGTGAGCGCATTGGAGGTGATGTACGTCTTCTTGAAGAAGGGCTTTGTTCTCCCATGCCCCGCTGAGTTCGTCGCCTGCCTGCGGATCTGCATCCTTCGCCACCCTTACACCCCCCTGGGCTTTCAAGTTCTGGAGGCATTACGGGACGTTCACGGCGACGGCGATATGTTCCCCATCTATAATATGGTAGATGAGTATCTAGAGGATGTGGAGAGGGCAGATTTTGCCAAGTTGAATGCACTGCTGAAATTTATGGGTGAAAAGGCTCCCCTTCAGCGGCCGGATGTGCAGAGGCTGTTTGTGGATGTATCCCTTTCACGGCAGACCGTTTCTGCCATCGTTCGGTCGCTTCCCTTGCTTACCACACTTGGTAGGACGAGTCAGCTTGACGAAGTCGTGCACCATATGTTTCACGAGGATACTTCTATCCGTTTGGCTGCACTCACTACTGCGGTGTCCTTTTGTGAGCTTATTATCAGCGATGTGGAGGCAGAGGGCGGACTCTCTGGCGGGTCGCAGCGGCTAGAGAACCGTGTGAGCAGCACTGTGGAGCGCATACTGGATGTGGCGGTGGCGGACCGGAACCCTGATCTGCGTCTGCGTGCTCTCAGTCTTCTCTCACCAGCACTGTATCCGTATCTATGCCTACCGGACAACCTGGAGTCGCTGTTTATGGCTCGTAATGACATCCATCGCCAGGCGGCGGATCAGTCGCTCGTACTTCTGTGTCGTCTGCACCCGTACCACCCAGCTATTGTGCACCCACAACTGCTTCGTATGCAGGAGCACATGCTACGCGATGTGGAGGCGCAGGACTCGTCGGTTTCTGCTGCAATATACAAAGCAGGCCTTCTTCAGATGTGTGCGGATAATGGTGCGCTGCTGCTGCAACCCAAAACAGTGGAGGAAGTCGCCATGCAGCGTCTTCGTTATCAGGCGCTTCTGTCTAAGAAGCTTTCCATATCTCTTCTCCGCTTGACTCGGTCCGTTCTCGAGCACGCGGGCAATCAGGACCACTGTGATCCAGGGCTACTCCTTCAGCCGGTGGTATCCATCATCAACGATAGCTACTCCTCGAAATGCCGTAAGGAGGCGTTGGAAACACTGTGTGCCATTCTGACGACTGTCAACGCGATCGATAGTGCAAGCGCTATAGAAGTCTACCGCTGCATTGCGCGTATCATTCGCAGTGAGATGGAGGAGGAAGGAGCCTTGATAATGGCGGCCATGAAGGCGTTGAGCACAATTGGTGCGGCGGATCCGGTTAAGATTCGTCGCGTGCTGCGCGTACTCGAGGCAGATGAACTGGGAAAGGCCGATGAAGTCGTGACGCCCGCCCTGGTGCACAGCAAGCTGCGTATTCGCATCGGTCCTAATATGGCGGACCGCTACCCTTCGATCCTGCTGTACTATCTTGTCAAGGCACTGCAGCTGACCACAGATCCACGCCACCAGGTGGAGATCCTTGCCACCGTACGGAGCATTATGAAGGCAATCACCAACAAGCAGCGAGCAGCCCTGTTGACGCAGTTTCTTCCTCAGCTACAGGCATGGCTGTTGGAGCCGGAGAGGGCGCCCCTCTACGAAAACGCCCTGCTCCTTATGACGGACCTGGCGGAACTTCTCCGGCAGTGTAAGGACCTCATTCCCTCTCACATCGGCTCAGACCTGCTTCAATCTGTGCAACAGTTCTGCATGCTTCCACAGGCATCCCAGAACCCTCTCAATGTGTGCGTGGTGGAGCTTCTCGACGCACTAGCCAAGGTGCTCCCAGCACAGGAAATGCGTGACAACCGTTGGGCGGTGGATTTTATTTATCAGCGACTTTCACAGGATAAGAATAATCTTGACTTGGTGCTGCGACTGTTGGAATCACTCGAATCGTTCCTCGTCGTTATGTACGAGAGGGATTTGGTTCGCATCCTGCCTCATGTGTTACAGTGCATCGAGCCAACCAAGGTCACGCCGATTCACCGACGACCGAAGATGAAGGACATTAACGCAGCGTGCTTTGATTTTTTGAGCTTTGTAATGATGAAGCAGGCACCGCTCGTAAAGGACTGCTGTGCGGAAATTGTGCATACGATCATGTGGTACATTGAACTATCCGATAACAAGGACGAAATGGATCTTGGCCTGGTTACCTTAGCTGAGCTGATTGATGTTGTGAGCACACCTGCTCATCGATTTATCCAGCCCGTTGAGCGTGTTGCCCAGCAGAACGGGTACCCGGCCGAGCACTTCACGCGTCTTGTGAAGTCTGTCTCTATGCTTCCCAAGACCCGTGCCCCGCCCGGGCAGGGAGAGACCTTCAACCCTGACCTCCCGCTGACGTTGGTGTCGCACTTGCCACGGCTGACCCAGCGAGAGTTTGAGGGCGAGCTGCGTCGCACGATGCGTCTGACGGAGGAGAAGTTTAAGGTGCTCGAGGTGGAGCATCCCAAAGGGCAGAGCATCATTATTTTTCGCTTTTGCTCCGGTGATGACCAGCGCACCCGCTTTCGGCACTTCACGCAGAAGGCCCAGGAGCGACAGTCAACGCTGTGCCGCAACTTGGGCATCTTGCGATTAGAGCAAAACCGCGCTACCGAGTGTGCCGTGGACAATGATATTATCACCACCATCGCGACCATTCCCTCTGCGAATAAAAAGAAGCGTGAGCAGTCTTGGATCACCTGGCTGCATAACACGTCCGTGACGTTGCTGAAAAATGCTCCTTTCCTGCCCTTGAGATGTGCGGGGGCCATAGCTGACCACAACAGCGACGTCGCACGGGATCTGTTTCCGTTTGCGGCGTCATCCATTATTGACCAGCTCGATCAGCCCTCACGCTCGCGTCTGATGAATACCTTTAGTGCTGCTGTGGAGATGGCCCCCAATGACATCAAGCAATATCTGTTTGCACTGGCGGAGTTCATGGAATCCGAGAGGGGTGAGCCGAAGGCTGTACTGACGCGAACAGCAAGGCAGTTCACCTGTACGGTGGAGCGTGAGACCGTGCAGGTGAAGTTTGGCATTATCTACGACCAGGACCCTACCCATGGCGTGGTTGTCACGAAGGTAGCGCCAGACGGTCTTGGTGCTCGTGCGGGTGTGCCTGTGGGGGCCTACCTGGTATCCATTAACGGATGCTGCGTCAGTTCTGTGGGGGACATTCTTCGCTTGATTGATGGCCAGACACGGGTGGAGCTCACGTTTTCGCAATATGTAGAAGAGAGACTGGTGCCTGATAAGAAGATCCTGATGGACATCGCCTCCCTCGCCAAGGTTGCCTTTACTTCACACATGCACGCCAAGGGCATTTACTTCAACGAAGTGTTATTTCAACAGCTCCTCCGAGATCTTGGGCAGGTGACCAGCCGCAGGGACGCCTCTGTCCGTCGCCTTCTGGACGTCACGGAGCGCTTAATCGAGCTCTACGGCCATCTGAATCTAACGATGGAGGCTAAGGGCTTGGTGAAGGCCATCACCATTAAATTTACTGAAAACATCATTGCTCCGGAGCAGTTTGGGTTTGACGAGATTGGCACTCTCGAGCAACTGAACTGGTGGGGCGAGGCACTTGGGCGCTACTTGCCACGCATGACCAATGCCGAGGATGGCTCGTTGGATTTAACCTCCTTCATGGGGGTACTGCGGTGCGAAGAGGCCCTGGGCCACATCGAGGTGGCGAAGCAGCGCATTGAGGAATACTGGCCGCAACTGGATGAGGCTGCGCGGATAGAGGTGGCGCCATATCGCGCCAAGGCGGCCTTCACTATGGGAGCATGGGACGTTTTTGACCCCATGTCATCCAATACCAAATATTTGGAAAAATTTGGTGTGGTGGAGCGCTGCGCCGCGCTTTTCCGAATGGGCAAACACGCCGAGCTCCTTGAGTTCATCGAGCAGAGGCGTGAATCCATGGTTGAACCCTTTTCGGAGTCTTTCAATGAGAGCTACAGTCGGGCGTACGATGCGCTGGTGCAGCTGCAGCACCTTCGCCACTTCGAAGAGCTTATTTCTTACGTCAAGTCAAGTGACGAGCGAAGGGAGACGCTGAGGCAACTGTGGCACAGGCGACTAGCACAGCTGTCACCAAAGCCCTCCAACTTGCTCACGTTGCTTTCCATTAATTCCCTAGTGCTCACCCCGAAGGAAGATGTGTCATCGCAAGTCATGGGCGTCCGTGTGCTGACAAAGGCGCAGTGGCACGCGGCTGGCGGGATGCTACTGCGCTCCCTTCTTGGGCCTAATGAAGGCAAGTGGGAGCTCTGTCATCAGGACCCGGAGTTGATTCATGCGTATATGAAGCATTGCTATGCAATGAAAAGTCGCCACGAGACGTACGTGCTACTGCGTGACATCTTGCGGGATGTACAGGTTGAACCGGAGGACACTCGGGCAGACGCATGGGGGTGGTGCTGGCTACTGCTGGGTGAGTGGACGATGTCGCTCTTCCCTGATAACGGCGACGAGGCGATAGAGGAGCTCTTGCGCGCGACGATGCTCAGTCCTCGGAACTACGCCGCGTTTCACGCCCTGGGTATCCTTCACTATGACCTCTCAAGAGACCCTAATGCCGGCCGGGAGGTACAGACGGACCACCACATCGCCGCCGTTATCGCTCTATTCCGCTCGGTGCAGTTGTGTAGTGACCACTCCAACCACGTCGTACAGGATACGCTTCGCATTTTGTCTATCTGGTTTGCACAGAGCACAACGACGCAGCTCAATGAGACGATAAACCAGGGTGTACAGATGCTACCGGATCACGTGTGGCTGTATGTGATCCCACAGTTGATCGCGCGAATCGGGATCACGGCAAAGCTAGCACGGGCCATTCTGGCTGATCTGCTTGTGCGAGTTGGCACCAAGTACCCACATGCCCTGATTTACCCTTTGACTGTAGCGGAGAAGTCTCCTGACGCCGTACGGCGCCTGATGGCGGAGCGTGTGCTTGCGGGCATTCGTCGCACCAGCAACCAGACGGTTGAGGAGGCCTCTCTCATAAGTAACGAGATGGTGCGGATTGCCATCCTCTGGACGGAGAAGTGGCACGCAGCCATTCAGCAAGCCGCTGCGAAGCACGACAACGCGAAGGCTATGATGAAAATTCTTGACCCTATGTACAGCGAATTGGATCATGCGCAGACGCCGCACGAGCGCCACTTTGAGAGGTCCTTCGGCCACTCACTGCGACAGGCACGGGTCGCCCTTCAGGGAAGGGAACTGGAGCAGGTGTGGGTACACCTCAAGCAGGTGTATATGCAACTGAGCAAGTTGCTGTCGGAGCGGCGGATATACATGTCGGAGGTGTCCCCGACCCTGGACTCCATCCGCGACAGTATCGTCGCTGTCCCCGGCACGTTCCAGCATGGAAAGCCCCTTATTACTATTCAACGGTTTCATCCTCGGGTGTACGTAATGCCGTCAAAGCAAAAGCCGCGCCGCTTTGGTCTTGATGCTTCCAATGGCCAGCCGTACCGATTCCTGCTGAAGGGTCATGAGGACTTGCGCCAGGATGAGCGTGTCATGCAGTTTATTGGACTTATTGATACGACCTTCTCGGCCGATAGCGCTGCCAGTTCCATTGGCCTCACCATCCCACAGTACGCCGTCATCCCTCTGACAGACAACGTGGGCATTATTGGCTGGGTGGAGAACACGGAGACGATTTACAAAATGCTCGAGACGCACCGACGGGACTACGACGTGTCCATGTACAAGGAGGTGCATGCCATTACGCAAAAGGGCTCTCTTCGCATCATCGACGATTACCATCGACTCCCTAAACAGCAGCGAAAGTCTCTTCTGAGCTATGCAATGTCGGAGAGCCCCGATGATGAGCTGCGTCGCATCATATGGGACAAGAACGACACGTGCGAGCAGTGGCTTCGCTACCGAGACACCTATGGCTCCACGTTGGCTGCCATGTCGATGGTCGGCTATGTCTTGGGGCTGGGGGATCGCCACCTCAATAATCTGATGCTGCAGGAAAGCGGTTCCGTGGTACACATTGACTTTGGTGATTGCTTTGAAGAGGCTATGCATCGCTCTCTCTATGCAGAGGCAGTCCCGTTTCGGTTAACTCGTCTTCTGGTGACGGCCCTTGGTATTACCGGTGTGGATGGTGTCTTTCGGCTGACATGCGAGCTGGTGATGAAGAACTTACGCAAGCACCGGGAGAATCTCTTATCGATACTGGAAGCCTTTATCTACGATCCGCTGATTAACTGGCGACTCACCACTAATGAAAACGATAATTCTATATCCATGAATGATGGAAGACCATCGCAGAATGCACCGCCAGGGGCACAGGCGGCCCATCCACTACACGGCATCGAGGAGACATCGCTGGAGCCCCCCTTGCAACTGTCCTGTTCTGTTGGGACGCGACACAGTCACACCATACTTTACGGTGGCATCCCCCCGCCCTGCTCTGCGACACTGGATATGGGCGAAGAGGAAACGAGAAATCAACAGGGGGATTTGGCGCTTGCACGTGTGCATGCGAAGCTGACAGGTCAAGATTTCGGCGTAGTGAACAGCTCATTCTCCCTGAATCAGTCATTTCGACGTGTAGACGACCCGCGCGAGGCCTCGTCGTCGTGGGGCTCACACAGCGGCATTACCTTTGGGGATTCACCGAAGGACGGCTCTGTCGTCGGACCATTGTTAACCACCTATCTGCCGATTCGTGCCCTGAGCGGGGGAGCTGAGTGCCTTGATGTGGCACATCAAGTGGATCGACTGATACACGAAGCGACAAGCTTGGACAATCTGGCGGAGGCGTTCATCACCGGTTGGGCTCCGTTTTGGTAAAGTTAATCCCTGCATCTCTTTCCGTTCTGGATAGAGCAATTAAGAGGGTTATACCTATGTGCTCCTGCATGTCATTATGGAGTGGGCGTGTAATGTACACACACATACGTGTATAAGTATATATATATATATATATATATATATATATATACAGTCTTCTATTCTTCGTGTTCTTGAATGAGCTTGCTCTCCTCCTGGAACTGTACTACCATTCTAGGCTCAAAACACAACTCTTTTCCTTGTTTTTTTTCCTACTCGGACATAGTGGTCGTGGTGATTGAACCTAACCTTGCTACGCCTGTTATGAAAGACGCATCTACCCCTGTACAGATCTTATTCCATTGGAGGGGGGACCCCTCGCCATGGCGTCTGACTTTCGCATCGTTTACGATGCGTCGCCGGTTGCTCTTCGTGCTAGCGATAAAGTTATCACTGCTCGTATCCCCCATTCACTCTCGCATGCCTTTTTTTTTTGGTTTTTGTGGTGGACCAGTGTCAATACGATTTGGAGTCATTCCCTTTGGCACACCTTAGAGGAGGCTGTCCAGGCTCCTTCTCTCACCAAACCATCCAGTGAGCACAGGCACGACCTTTCATTAGATTAGGACATAGAGGACATCCGTACGCACTGCCACTTCGTATAATCTGCGGAGGTTTCTGTACCCTGTTCTGGCGTTCTTTAGCTTTCCTTGATGGACCCCGTAGCATCCCACTCGTTGCCTAAAGATGCAGCCCCACAATCGTACACGGAAGCCTCGGCCTTCTCGAGTGCGGTGGAGGAATCACATCAGTCATCTGTGGAAATGAATCAGAACATAGAATACACCGTGCAGGATGACCGTGGACACGCATCACATGGGGACATCTCTCATACAAAAGAATCGCACGCACACTCTTCTTCGTGTGCGCCACAGGAGAGAGAAATTGATCAGCAGCTTAGATGTATTCAGTCCGAACTGGAACAGTTGCGGGAGCGGCGCGTGGCCCTGGAGCAGCAGCGTCAAGAGCTGTTGGCAGCCAACCTTCCGCCCCGTCCCGGTGGAAGACAGATATCGCACACTGATAGAAAGAACTTCTGCGCCTCGCTTCCATCAGGGCATGTGGATGTTCATTGCATGCATCTGCATACCGCATCGCACCCCGGCTACACGGCCAGGACAGCAAATGTGCACGGTCCATTACCTTCCCGGCCCTCAAGAGTGGCCAGAACCGCCGCAGTGAGTCCCGCCAGCCCTTCCTTTTCGGGTTCTACTTCCCTGTCTCGGCGTAGCCGTGTGGAACGTCAGGATGCTACGACCACTTCGACGATACACAACGGTAGCTGTTCCATCTTGCCAGAGTCTGTGCGTCGTGAGCGTATCAGTCAAGCGCCATATGTGCGGATGAAGTCTGCCATCCGCTCGAGTGCCGAGCACGACAGCTCATGCGTGATGGGCAGCTTCTTGCTGGAGGACAGCAGCCGAGTATACACCTTTGGTCGTCAGCGCCGTTTTATGCCAGTGGTCAATAAGCGCGGCAAGCTATTCATCGGTACTGAGGAAGACGTATCGCAGCAAGAGGTGAGAGGTCGAGGTGGTGGTGCAAATTTTTCCGTCTGTGGCGCGCCCCGTCGCGTCAGCGGTGTGCCCGGACCAGGGACGTACACGCCCCGTTACAGTAAAGTTTCTAAGCCATCTGTGTTGACTTTTCTGTGAGGACGGTCTGCGCTGTTTGGGGCGATGGTAGACCGATTCGTGATTTCTTGTTCAGTAGCGATAAAGGCCTGGGGGGGGGGCAATGCGCTTGTTGGATATTTCTACCTGTGATTTTCTGAGGCCAGCGGCGTGATGAAGCCAGGGTGCATATCTGTGCTCCCGGTGAGCCATCACAGTCTGTTCGTAGGTGCTGTCATTGGCTTTCTTCCCCCTTTTTATGTGTATCCGCGGTGGTGCTCTCCGCTGCAGTGAATTGTGTAGGCGCTGAGATTACTTATGCACGCTTGTGGCGTGAGTGGATGTTCGTCGTTATGGCAGTTTTTCTTTTTACATACCCGTGGGTCTACCGGGGGTGAGTCCCACACTGTGCTTCATTCACATGCTTCTTCTTCCTCTGTATTTTTTTGACTTTGACACGGTTCTTGCTGCTTGCACCTCTCCGCCTGCATCGCTACCCTTGCGGATAGGAGTGCTGACACCCATAGAGGGCATCGTACAGAGCTATGTGAAGCAGAATAGATTGTCCCAACTTCCTGTGTGTGCCTCTCTGTGTTTCTTATCCCCTGTGATATCTAGAACAGAAGCCGATACGGTATAGGCGGGGGTGCACCCATGCGCATTGGCGGCGTGCCTCAGCACCGCGTAAAGCAAGTGCTCCTTGGCTACCCCACTCTCTGCTTCACATGGTGCTACCTAGTCTATTTCGTGTACACCGTGTATCGAAATATCACCACCTCCCCGCCAGACAGCGGGGACAGGGATATGGGTATGCTGGACAGCAGATGGTACATGGTGCTCTTGCTGTCTGTGGCGCCGCAGGTGCTCTTGTTTTCCATCTACTGCATCTGGATTGGCTCCAAGTTCTTCCGACACAACTAGAACACACGGGAACACCGATGGTACAGCTGACAGAGCCATAGTCGGTTGACATGGCTGGAATAAGATGCACCCACTCTTTCATGAGGTGCCTATCATACGGGAAGTCATGAATGGGGAAGGGAGGGAATGAAAGGAGAGAGTGAGAGGGTGCCGGTTGATTGCATTTCTGTGGTGGCCGGGTAGCTGAGCGTGTACTGTATCCCGTACGTGCATGTGACACCTTTGACGTCAGGCAGTACCCAGAGGACTCCTCCTTCTCTCCCTCCAAACAGCTTGTAGTAGTTGACGCCCTTCTATTGAGGAGGGTGCGTGTGCCGAGTGGATCTTGAGAGACCAAATTGAGGGGTGATGAGGGATACCTGTACGTATGCTCTTCTTGTTGCACTCCACCCGTTTCTTTCCGCCTCATTCGTGTGCGTCCTTTACCTGCATGACATTCACAGTGTTGCCTTAGGCAGGTGAAGGCGCCTGCCGAGGTGAAAACTACTCGATTGTATTGTTCTGCGACTATAAGGAAGCTGATATTCACACTTTTCTTTGTTGTGCTTGTGATAGTAGATCGTTGGTTTACTTGCTCTACAGAAATCATACGCCATCATATCCCGTCATACGCGTTTGCCGTTTGATTTTATGAGAGGCATGGAATTCTTATTGAGCAATATGGCATTTGGGAGTAGCGACAGTCAAACCCCATACGAGCGCCTCTCTGACCTTTGCACGACTCTTGTCATCGCGGAGGAAGGTGGTTTCGTTCCTGTCGATGTTATTGGAAGGAACATTTTCAAGGAACTCATGCGATGTAAGCAGGATGGCGATGTCTATGTTATGGCCTCCCGTGCGTTGGGCCTCCTGCTCGACAAGTTTCCAAGTAGCTTGCAATTGTGCCCCAAGAAGGCTGTCGCCTCCGTGGCGAGCTGTCTTAAGCATATCTTTTCCCTCGTGGCACAGAGGGAGAAGCTACAGTACAGACAAGCGACACAGGTGGAGTTGGTCGAAGAACTGCTTAAGTGCCTCACATTAGGTCTCAACTCAACTGACGCCCTTGAGAGTGTCCTGCCCACGGCTTCCGTGCAACTCGCGTTCTGTTCTGACGCGCTGGACGGGACCACGTGGACGGCGTGCAAGGTACTTCGCCACTGTGCACTTTTGGAGCGAGCCCGCCAACTGCGGACCGCGGAGGAGCGGCAGTGTGTTGAAAGTATGCTCCGACTGCACGCCAAGGCACTGGGCCAGCTCAGCATGGACTATGAATGGGACGAGCTGCTTCGCACCGTTACTGAGGGCATTGTGACACTGCGCATTTGGTGTGCGAAAGAGAATGGAACTGACCCACAGACGGTTGGTGATGCTGGCTTCCCGTCGAGTAAGGGGAAGGGAAAGCGGCCGCGCGAGGCAGGGCGGAGGGAGTCCCGTTCCCTTGGCGTGGCTTCCGCTTCCCCCGCACCCGATTCTTGCCATACTTCGGTGGAAGAGCTTTTTCTAAATGCTGCCCTTCGTGTCTGTCAGAGCAGCACAGCTGACACGCGTAAGGAGCTTGTCCTGGCGTGCATGGTGGAGGTCGTCGATGCGCGAGGCCTTTTTAGTCGAGTGTCGTACGAAGGCCGTGTGGCACTTGCCGACACCCTCCATTCGCTTCTTCACGGCACCGCGCAAATGGCGGTTGGATTCACGGACCCCTTTAACACTCAGGGCGGAAGCCCTTCTGAGGAGCACGCCGAGGAGGATGCGTTCAAAGCCCTTCCTAACCTTCAGTGGTCTGTGCCCCCGTTGCAGTGGTCGGCACTCGTTCTTTTGGCAAAGCTCTTTGGCGCAGAGCCTCGACTCGAGCGCGACTACCTGTTTGCCTGGCGCGGAGATAGCGAGACGTACTATTGGTACAAGCGCAAGGATCGGGAGGCGCTAGCGCGTGCCTTTTTAAGCGGCACCGCCGAGGTTCGGCTGAGAAGCGGATCACACGTGGTAAACCTCGTGCACCAAACGGACTGCAACATCCGCAGAAGCACGATGGCCCGCATTCACTGCCAGCCAGTGCCCTACATCTGCCGTAGTGATAATCAGCCCTTCGCTAATGTGCTCGCGGATGGGGCCGCCTTGTCGTGCTCCTACCCCAAGATGAAGCAGCTGCACCAAGCGTTGCGCACCATCTCTTTCGGCAGCAGCCCTGTGGCACGGTTTGCCAAAATGGTGTACCTGCACGTGGTTTGCTACGGACCTCCTGATAACTCCGAGGTAGCCAAGGCGGCGTTCCGGAATCTTGTCGTGGACTACTCACCTGCGATGATCGAGGGGCTGGCGGATCAGCTGATTCGTCGTCATCGCGGTTGGGCCGCTGTCCTCTCGGATGCCGGCATTGCGGATGCCATATCCCGCAGCTCGGTCGCACCGGCAAAGAAGAGGCTCAGGGTGGAGTGCAATAGGCCCCACGGCGACTCCCCTGAGAGACTCCGCACCTCCCCCATCATCGAGGCACTTCGAGAGGCAGGTGCTTCCACGCCTTTGTCCCCTCAGATAGACCTCCCACCCACCGGGGCCAGCTTTGTGGATTTTATTCAGCAAACGCCGTTTGCGGGAGTGCTCTCTTTTTTAGATGACGACCGGCACGGGCGGTGCAGCCCAGCTAGCGTTCACGCCTTGGCGGCGGAAGTGAAACGTGCCCCAATCGTTGCACAGAAGTTAACGTCCACCTTGACGGCCTACGTGTTGCGAGAAATGCAGAAGTTTAGTATTGAAGGGCGCGAGACGCATCTTGTGGAGGAGCTCCAGCGAGCGAAGACGGCGTTTGTGACGGTATGCCAGCCAGCCCTTGAGGACGAGGGCACCAGTGCATCGCGGCGACTAGCACACACACCTCAGTGCCCATCGGGTCATCCCATGTACGTGCATCACAGCATCAACTGGTATTGTGATGCGTGTGGACAGCACACGGCCTATGGCTCACTGGCTTGCCGCGCTTGCGACTATGACATGTGCCATCAATGCTCGGAGCTGACGCTCCGTCGACTGGAAGTCAATCTGACCGCCACCGTCGGTGATGTCATTAGCAGCTGGAGAATGAGACTCGTGAAGGAGGGCAGGGGAGATGACACCAGGTGCAAGAGCGCTGCTGAAAGCACACTGTACGAGCCCGAGGGGCTGCTATCTGCCGCTGCCCCCGTGTTCACAGTACTAGGTAGGCCCCTTCACTCGGGCGGTGCGCACGGGCAGTGCGACTGCAATATTCCATTTCCGTCCGCCCTCGTGATTCAGCACGGCGTACAGGAGGAAGAGGCTAGTATGTTGCTGGAGCTCTTGCGACACTTTGGCCAGCCTGTTGCTCGCGAGGCCGCTGTGAAGCACGCCATCGTGGAGGCTCTGCAGTCTGCTGCCCCCTCTATCTTCCTTCGAGGACCGGTCGCCGGCATTTCGTCACGCTTGCGAAGCCTTATGACGACAGTAGCACCCTTTCTACCTCTGTCACTGAAGCGTGATGTGGGACATTTTTTAGCCATTGGGTGCCGCCGCTTTGCTCTCTGCCACATTCAGAACGCCGGTCTTGTTCTGCGTGGCTCAGTGCAGGGGGATATCAACAGTAACGGACTGGCGTACAAGATGGCCGTGAGCCGCGATGATACCAATAAGATGATAGAGACCTTGTATGCCGCCTTTCAACAGCTACCGTCTCTCCGGGTGAAGATGGAGTTCTCTTTTGAGCGGGAAGAGGGCACCGGTAACGGCCCCACTCAGGAGCTGTACACGGAGCTATCCAGTCGTTACCGTCAACATCATTCCCTGTGGTACCTCACCGACGATGGGACAAGGGTGGCCTTTCCGAGCAACACTGCTCTCCATGAAAAGGAGTTTTATGTTCTGGGTGCGGCCTGTGCGAGGTCCTTCGCGGACGGGTATTTCATGGAGTTTGACTTGCTGCCCCAGACCTGGGGCATCATTCGTACGTCTGCTACCCTCACGAAACAACCACCCTGCTCGGCGGAGCAGCTGACCCACTCGCCTTTATGGTTGCTGTTAAAAGAGGTGCAGCCTGTCCTCGCCAAGTCCTACGGTGACCTCTTAGCTTCCTCCGACGAGGACCTGCAGGCATTGCATATTTTTGATAGCAACGAGAAGCCTGTGACTGGTGACATGGTGTGTTTCTTCGTCTGGCGAGGTGTGTGTGACCACTTCGCGACGGCGCTACAGAATCTTCAGGCCTTTGCGATGGGCATGGCGACAACAGTGGACATGAGCGCCCTGTGGGTGCTCAGCGGTGACGATCTTACCGAGGTGCTCTGTGGACACTCCCGGGAGATGGACATCAAGGGGCCGCTCTTTACAAAAGATCAACTCCGAGCCGCGGTGGTGGAGGCTCACGGCTACTCCGCAGGTAGCAACGTGGTTGACATGTTCATCACCGTTGTAGGAAGCGAATTTGATCGCGTGCAGCAGATGCACTTCCTGGAATTTTTGACGGGGAGCCCGCGGCTGCCGATGAACGGGCTAGCAGGCTTGGGTCGCAAAATCACTGTTGTGCGCAAGGAAATGGAAGGACGGAATGAGCAAACGCTACCATCTTGCAGCACGTGCTTCTTATATTTGAAGTTACCAGCGTATAGCTCCAAGGAGGTGCTGCGGCAACGTCTAGTGCTTGCCATCACGGAGGGAAGGAAAAATTTCAGCCTGTCATAGCTGATTGCGGATACACTGACTAGACCGTTATCCAGAACGCTGGAGCGCCCCGGGCACATGCTCACCAAAGCACCTGCTTGGCTATGAAGAAGCTATCTGCGAGTAGGATGTGCGACCTCCGTGGAGGGAGGGTGGGTGTCGCTGCCTTCGGTGAAGCGGGGGTGTGATTGATTGAGGGTGTGTAGTTAATGCGGCGGTTCATGAGTTCCTAACATTTTTTTTATTGCTGTAACGGGGTGGGGATGCCTAGGTTGGTCGATGAATCCACTCCTCAAGTACGAGGCATCTGTCGCTCACTGCTGTTTACCCACACAAGGGCAAGAAGGGGGTATATTCCTTCATAGGAGAGTTTAACTTCCGACCATACTCCAAAAAAAAAAAGAAGAAAACAACGAGGCGTATGTGAAGGCATACTTGCACGGTGGCTGGGAGAGTTGTCCTGTGCCTACTGGTGGGTACTTTGGATGCTGTGTTCCTTGTGCTCTAGACCATCGACGAATGCCACCACCATCCAATGCTCTCACGCGATGCTGTCAACTGTATGCGAAGCTCTTTTGATTGCTCTCCTGTTGCTCGCGTGCTTTCCTCTCCGCCCCCTCATCACAGTTACACAGATCGTGTGGCGGTATTATTGGGAAGTTGAGAAGGGTGGTTTTGCGGTGATCGACTGAGGCCCCTCCCTGCTTACATCATACACTGCCGTGCACGTGTTCGAGTGAGTAGCCACTTTGGCAGTAACACGTACGTAGGGGGGAGGGTGGTGGAGGAAATCTAAAATTCCCACACAGATGTCGGCCATGAACTCGATGCGACTGCGGGACCTCATCCGCTACGTCCGGCAGTGCAAAACCACTTCAGAGGAGAGGGCATTGATAATGAAGGAGTGCGCTCAGATCCGAGAGGGGTTTAAGGAGGGCACCCCCTATACCCGCACTCGCCATATGCTTAAGCTCCTATACATCAGTATGCTTGGCTACCCTACAGAGTTTGGCCAACTCGAAGTGGTGAACCTGCTTGCGCAGTCGGACTTTGAGGGGAAGCGAATTGGCTACCTTGCACTTCAACTACTACTGGATGAGAACGATGAAGTTTTGACCCTAGCGGAGAATCACATGAAAACGGACATGGCATGCACAAATCCGCTGGTGCAGGTCGTCGCACTGAACGCAGTCGCGAATGTTGCCAGTGGAGACATGGCTCGTGATGTCTTTGACGATGTCATGCGACTTATCGATTCACCCAGTACGTATTTGAGGAAAAAGGCGTGCCTGGCCGCGCTGCGGATCGTCAAGAAAGCGCCCGAGTATGCCGAGTTCTTTCTGCAGGTAATGACGCACTTTTTGAGGGAGAAGCAGTCGGGGGTCCTCTGCTGCTCCTTTGCTCTGGTAAATGAGTGTCTTCGCACACCCGGTGGCGCTGCTTTCATGACCCCGTATCGGCAGCTCGCTGTGAGTGCCGTGCGAATGCTGAAAGCGCTGGTCCTCTCGTCCAGGGTGACCGAGCATGATGTAGGGGGTATTAATGACCCTTTCCTGCAGGTAAAGGTGCTAGAGTTTATGCGGATTATTGGAACCGACAGCTCCGTTACGTCCGAGGTGCTGAATGACATCCTAGCTCAGGTAATCACTAACACTGACGCCAGTACAAACGCCGGCAGCGCAGTGCATTACGAATGTGTACGCACAATCCACAGCATCGAGAGCGACGAAGGTCTTCGTATTCTTGCAGTCAATACGATTGGCCGTTTCCTCTCTTCGACGCGTGATAACAACTTGCGCTTTGTGGCCCTACAGTCACTGCTCGACTTTGCGAACTACAATGTGGAGATCGTCCAACAACATCAGGAGACAATCTTGGACTGCTTGAGGGATCCGGATATTTCCATTCGCCGCCGCGCGCTGAACCTCACTGTCGCGCTTATTACGGAGAGTAACGTGCGTGCTCTGGTGCTGGACCTTCTATCCTACTTGAATTTGTGCTCGAATGACATGTGTGGGGATGTAACACTCCAAATCTGCAAAATTATCGAGGAGAAGGCCCCAAACGATGCGTGGCGGGTTGATCTCTCGCTGAAACTTCTCAAGTTGGCACATCAGCACGTACCGGTGGAGTTCGCGACGCGGTTGATCGCACTGATGTCACGCCAGCCACCGGAGTTACAGGCACGCGCGGTGTGTGCACTATGGCCGGAGGCGTCATCTCCTTTCGACGCCAGACACCAGGTGCGCAAGGCGTTTTTTGTGGTGGCTGTATGGGCCATTGGTGAGTATGCCGAGTATCTAGTCGATGGGTCGGGGGTCTCTTGCACCTCCGTTGTGGAGTGCCTTAGTGACATCATCACGAATACAACCTCGGCCCTGATCAAGCGGACGGGGCTGATGGCCGTTATGAAGGTTGCTTCCCGATTCCCTGCGTCGGTGGATGCAGCTCTAGATATACTTGGCAGTAACGCCACCAGCATGGATAGCGAGGTGCAACAGCGTGCGTGTGAGTACATGACGTTACTGCAAAGCTTTCCAGAGGAGGCAGCCTTTTCCTTCGCACGTATGCCGTCAATATGCCCGGCAGCCGACGACGGGGAAGTCCAGCCGGTGCAGGTGGTAGCCCTATCCCACGAGGCACCACAGCAACAAACTTCCCAAGTGTTGGATGACTTGTTTAATGTTGGTACGCCACAGCAACCAGAGGTGCTGCCCACGCAGACCTCATCGTCGGCGCATGTGTTGGGCCAGCCACCGCCGCAGGCTTTTTCACCGCAATCGGCCCAGTCTACAAGAATGGATGATCTATTTAGTAGTGCCCCACCTATGCCCACTCAATCCACGTGGCCCTCTCCGGGGCAAGGGAGCATACCTGTCCTACCTCACTACACGTCTGTCGCGTCTTTGACGAGCATGACGACAGACCTCGGGCCTCCTGCTGCCCAAGTGGCGTCGAGCACCATGCCTGGACTAGTCTTCGAGTGCGCTGAGTGGTCCGTGTGGCTTGCTGCCGAGATGGACATCAGTGGCACAGTAGTCCGCGCTGAGGTGCGCATGGTTTCACGAGCCGTCGAGGTAATGGAGAATATCTCCTTTCAGGTGGCTGTCCCCAAGTCCTGCTCCGTGATTGTGGATCCACTGCCCAGTACCTCCGTCGGGCCCCAACAGACGCTCTTTGTGCATCTGTCAGTGGACAACACAAACAACTCGCGTAGCCTACGGCGCCTTACAGCCCGGATAAAGCTGCAGTACACCATCTCCGGACAGCAGCGGGAGCACCTCTTTCAGGTGACACGAGACCTTTAGGGTGATTTTTTTGTGTCTGTGTCTGTGTGTGTGTGTGTGACACAATATACTCCTGCACCTGCTGTTACGTGGATTCTCTGCATCCCTGCGGCATTGGTGTACTTAGAAGGGCCCTGTGGAAAGGGGTGGGGAGGAAAGAACGCTGCGGGATGTGAAGTGAACGTGGTGTTGCTCCACAGCAGTGAAATTACAGCGAGGAGATGACGAGTGTTGCTCTAGCGCCGGGTACTGCGTTCGGAGCAACCTGACGTGTGTGATATACACTGTTCAAATATCACTAGGAAATGTTTTTTTATTATTATTATGTTCGTTACTGTGTGTGTGTGTGTGTATGTGATGTACCCAGGGGAGACAGAATAGACCTCTGGTCTCACAGTGGTAAGAAGATCGATGGTATACTCCCAACCGCACCTGGGCCGTGCTTGGCAGGTTATCCCCTTGTGAAGCCTTCTCGCTTTTTATTATTATTTAGAGCAGCTTCGTTGCTGTTTGTTTGCTGAATATTTCTTGTGTGGCCCGGCGCCATAAATTTGCCCTTCTTACGCGTGTGGTGTTGCTCCCCTGTTGTCTTGTGCCATTTTTAAATTGTGTATGCGTGCGATCGTTTGGTGCAACTGTTATTGGCTTCTTTCTGGGTAGGAAAAGAGAAGGACATCCTATTGCAAGTAAGGTAAAAAGCAAAACGGACGGGGAACGCAGCAGTGGGCCAATCGCCTCTCTCGATATACACTTCAAATCATGGCCGACGAACAGCAGCAGACGACGGAGGAGTACGATTATGACCGTGAGCTGTACAGGTGCCCCATCTCGTGGCCCCTTTCCTCCGACAAGCCCAAGATGACAAAGAAGGTGTACTCTCTCATCAAGAAGGCTGTCACTGCGAATAAGAAGGGCGTTGTGAAGGGCATTAAAGACGTGACCAAGGCCTTGCGCAAGGGGCAGAAGGGGATCTTGGTGCTTGGCGCGGATGCGTCTCCCTATGATGTTGTCTCCCACTTTCCGGTCCTGGCAGAGGAAAAGAAGGTTCCATACGTGTGGATACCATCGCGCCAGGACTTAGGCACCGCCACACAGTGCAAGCGCGCCACCTCTGTAGTCCTGCTGAAGCCATCAGAGGAACTCCAAGCCAGCTACGACAAGATAGCTTTGGCCATTGAGGACCTTGTGTCACAAGAGTAAAGAAAAGGGGAAAGGAAGAGGACAACCGGCAGGGGAAGAGAGGAGAGGTCGTCTAGGCGTAAGAGGAAGGGGACATCATGCTCACTATGTCTCCGGTGCTGGTGCCCCTCGTTACGTCGTACCTAACCAGTCCGCCATCCAGCTTTCCAGATGGTTTGGATCAGGGCGCAGGGACATCGCCTGCCAGCGAAGTTCTACTGGTGTGACTCCATTGGAGAGCACTTCATTGCCCTACCATTCAGGGATGGGTGCGTGTGACTGGACGATAATGAATTACTAAATCCTGTTTCTTACGGAAGTTGTGCTTTACTGTCCCTAGGAAGAGGGTGAGGGGCAAGAGAGAGAGAGACAGAGAAGGAGAGAGGCGAACGTCCTTTGCTTGCCTTGATTGTTATTGAACTTCACCAACGATTCCATTCCGTACTTTTGCCCATGTCTGCCTGTTTATCTATGATGTATCTTTAGCGGAGGAGCGAAGTGCACTTTGCTCTTCAGCATACGTTCGTCGCGGGAAGGGACGAGGCTTCCGGGTCCGTCTGCTGTGCCCGGTCATAGAGGGAGTTCACGGATCCGGTGCACAACGCATGACGGGGAGTGTCTCTTTACAGCTTCGTGTTGAGGCTTCTCTACATCGTCTGTGGTACACCCCAGGAGACGTCGTACGATGCCGTGTACTGCTCTACTCTGAGCCGGTTCCCTCGTGCCAGAAAGGTTCCAGGCTCAGACCATTGCCCTCGAAGCGCACCGTGTCCAGTTATCATAACAGTAGCGAGGATGACCCACAGTTGTCTTCTTCTGTGATGGTGCTAGTACAATCCTTGGTTGCTAACGTGCGGGGCGTGGCAGTTATAGATACCTCCCAACTGTGTTTGGAAGGGGAAGTGCAGGACCTTTCACCATCCGCTACTGCCAAAGTGCCGGCGTGCAGAGGAAGCCGGACGGAGCTTCTGCTTCAGTCGCCTTTGTGGAGTCTGGTGGAGAAGGTACATGTCCAGGCGACGCGTCCGCTGGGATTGCACTTTACCTTCCGCTTGCCGGACGTGCTTGCGCCGTCCTACACGGGCCGCGCGGCGCGATTCCAATACGACATCCACCTCAGTGCACAGTGGACCCTGACACCCGGATCTGTGGCAAAGAATCACCTCGAAACACTTGCTGTGCCTATCCGTCTTTTTTCCGCCCTGTCGACCACCGTTCCAATCTTTCTCTGCACTTCCTTTGTCTCACCACAGCGTATGGATGAGTGTCCTTCGTTCCCCTCGGACCATCACTTCGAATGGAGGCTGTGCACTCTGTCAGGCGTGCCGTCGTGCTCCGTGTCCGCCCCCCTTCATCAGGATCTTACCCCTCGTGAAGTGCAGCGTTGGACACCGCATCGAGTTCACCAGGACGCACTTGTGGCGACGCAGAACAGCCTATCCGGGCGTTGTAAGCCATTTAGCTACACACTATCGCTGGCCGGCATGGATGCACTGCGGATAACACTGCAGTCTACTACAGTTTGCCTCGGAAGCAATCTCCATGGAGCGTTTGTGCCTCTTCACGCCATCCGAGGAGGCGAGTCACCCGGGCCGGAGGCGATCGATGGTGCGTGCCCGCGTATCGTCAAGGTTGAGACGGCGCTGGAGGTTCTTGAGTGCTGTGGGAAGCAGGCCAGTCGCGTTCCGGGCGCTCGGTGTGTACCGGGCGTGGACCATCTTGTCATCCTCTCATCGAAGGTGGTGGAGTACCGGGAGTGGGTGCCTCTGGATGCAACCTTAACGCCGTTTTCATTCCCTCTTGCAGCGTCACACATGTGTGCGACTCTACTCAGCGACGTGGTAACCGTCCTCTGGCAGCTAACGGTGAAGGTTGTGTGGGCGACGAAGGCGGCCGTGTCAATCACCAGTCGACCGGGTAACCAGGTCATGAAGATACAACCCGACACCCCACAGCTTGTGTTGCCCCTCACTGTGATGCCACCGCGCACTCCAGAGCTGCCTAGGGTTGGGCCTGTACACAGCGCTAACGGGCTGCAGCACTACCTTGTATGAGGCGCAGAGCACAGGGGTAGGGAAAATAGATTTGCTGTGCGGACGTTGGGTTATGATGAGGGGTGTACTGCGATATCTGTCACCGCACCAGGACGTCATCTCGCTGAAGGGGAGGCGGCCGATGGGGAACGCCTGTGTATGGGTGTCTTCTCAGATGTTGCTTATGCTTGGCACTGGAGCACCTCTTGAATCTTCCGGGACATGCGGGTGCAGCACACCCCCATCTTGTGCGGAAGCCTAACTGCATGATGTGCCTCACACTTTCTCTGGACCTTGGTGCTCGCCTTGCTGTACCTGAGTCTCTCCCGTGGGATGACTGTTACTGATGTCTTCACTCTTTTTTTCTTTCTGTGGGGATCGAGGGTGGTGGCTGATCTGATATGTGCACTGATACCTTTCTCCTTTGTCTCTCTGGTCGGATGTGATGGCATTTCGCCGGTGCATGTGTAGTGGTGAGAGGTGCTAAAGGGCAGCAAGCGCTTCCCTTAGTTTAATGACAGAGACGGCGCAACTGGCGGAGGAGCCCTTGCACCTGGTACAGTGGGGTGATCAGTCCATTGCATTGGTCAGGACATCGGGCCTGGTGGCGCTTCCATTTTCCTGTCGCCGTTGCAATGTGCAGTTGCTTCCTGAGGGATCTACCGCTGCGGAATACACACCACAGATACAAAGTCGGTCTTGGCGTGTGAATGTCAAGGTGGACGTCTCGCTCACACCAGGTGGCAGCCGCCATTGGGCGGTGCTATCTTCCTATGAGGAGGGTGGATCGAATATGCTGTCTTCTTCATTTGCGCTGACGGAAACCGCGATATCGGGTTTGGAAAGGCAGGTATCGGCACTATCTCTGAAGGGGAACTTTCACCTTTATTTAGTGAGCGAGCCAGAGGCCGGGTGCGTGGCAGCGGCGTCATGCTCGCTGAGGGATGCAGGCAAACTCGACCCTACATCCATATACTGCGTGCGCCTGATACTGGGTGACGAGAGCGCAGATATTGCCGCCGGCATTGCTGATTTCCTTAGAAGCTATCAAAAGAACGCCGAGGCTACCGCCACCGGCGTCTTCTGGCCTTCCCCGCTGCCTTTCCCAGTGAATATTCATGCCACATGCACCGCGCAGCGAAAGGCTGAGCATACGGCATTGCTTCTTCCTTGGCGGCCACTGCTGCGGTGGGAACAGAGAGCAACGGAGTGGACAACACTTGCGGATCTTTCCAAGCGCCGCTATGAAACGGGAGGGCCACGCCGCGTGGGTGCGAGCTGGGAGAAGCATCTCCTGACTAACGTACACACGGAGGTAAAGCAGGGCCTCACCCCGTCGATCGAGGGGGCCGTCACCTGCTTGGTCACAGGTACGTACGATTATTACCACTACCGTGTCGACGGCTTCAAGGATGACGGGTGGGGGTGCGCCTACCGCAGCTTGCAAACCATTCTGTCATGGTTTTGGCATGCCAACTGGCTGGCGCGGCCGATTCCTTCCATCCTCGAGCTCCAGCAGATCCTCTACGCGGTGGATCCTGACAAGCAAAACCGCCCCCAATTTGTGGGCTCGAACGATTGGATCGGCTCCTTTGAGGTCATGTTGGTGCTGCAACACTGCATGCCCGACTTGGACTGTATCATTCGACGTATTGAAAGCGGTGACCAGCTGGACAACGACCCAGCGCTACAGGCACAGCTTCTTCAGCACTTTCAGCAGACTCACGCGTGCCCCGTGATGATTGGTGGTAGCTCTT
Organism: Blechomonas ayalai; assembly: GCA_020509355.1. NCBI lineage: Eukaryota > Euglenozoa > Kinetoplastea > Trypanosomatida > Trypanosomatidae > Blechomonas > Blechomonas ayalai. The sequence goes on along the minus strand of JAIZPF010000037.1, from coordinate 66,812 downwards.
ACGCGCACACTATCGTGGGCGTAAGCATGAATCCAGACACATTGGAGGCGCAGTACCTTGTGGTGGACCCCCACTACAGTGCACAGCCGTCGAATCTGAAGACTGCGATAAGGAAAGGGTTCGTCGGGTGGAAGCAGGCCAAAGCCTTTTTTGACAAGGGTAGCTGGTACAATATTTGCATACCCTGTGTGGATACCTATGACCCGCGATAGCGACGGTGTCCGACGGCGGCGCTCACCGTTGCCTGCCAGCATTTTTTCTTGATCCCCCCCCTTTATGCGTGGCTGATTGGGTGGGTGGCGGGTGCAGTATCTCCAGAGGGTCATTCATGCACACCGTGTCGGCGTCCAAGCAACTGGTGTGTTCGTCCGCCGCTCCCGCTTTGATACTGCCTCTTTGATACCCCCGTTCTGGATTGTGTACCATGATACTGTCTCACTTCTTGGACCCCTATCTGCGCGTTTTATTTTCATAGCTATTAGAGTGTTACGCTAAAAGAGGCATGCTGCGTCGTATTACACCCCAGGCAGCCACGCTCGTGGCTTCCCAGCTGGCGGCTAGCTCTCGTGGCTACAACATGTTCGTCTTCAAGAACCCTGAGCGCCGCCCGCAGCTCTCCCCTGAAGAGCGTGCGAAAGTGAAGATCAACTATGATGAATGGCCTGCGGAATTCCGCGACTACGACCCCGAAGATCCCTATAAGAACTCTCCTGAGATCATCGAGGGCTTGAGCAGCTGGAGTCTGTTCCTCTGGGGTGTGGAGGTGGCCTTCATTTATCAGTTTTATGAGCTTGTGTTCCCCAAGAGCATCTAGGAAGCGACCTCTGCCATGGGTCATTACACTAGAAGCAGGCAGACAGAAAGCAAACGGGATGCCTGGCCCTCCACAAGCACTGACCCCCTGCTTTCGCCACCACACGCGCGTGGTGCCACTAGGGAAGGGCGATGTGTATGTGGCACTCCTACTTTGGTCTTGGTGCACACATGTCTGACGGCGGTAGGGAGGGATTCATTGCTAACAGGTATGTGGAGTTGATGGCCGCTACTCGTACTGCTGATCGTCTCAGTGTGATGTGGACGCAGATGGACTGCAAACAGATCTGATGGGGGTAAGCTCCAAGCAAGTTCGTTCCGCTTAGAACGGCAAAAGTCCGAAGGTTGGTCTGGAGGGGACAGGCAGGGGCGTAGCAGGAAAGAAGGTTTTAATTTCCCCACAAGCGCTGTGCAAGCGGAAGGTCTTGCATTGTCTTTTGTTTTGTATAAAGAAGGAGGGCTGTGCTTTGTGGTAGTTGCTCTTCTGGCTGAGGAGGTGAGGGTAGTATGAAGTGGGTGTGATACGGATAGTAGCGACAGCAAGCAGATCACGCATTCGGTGAGCTTTGCCGCCGACCACGCGTCCAGATCGTATGCGGACTGCCAGTTTGTTTAAGCACGTGAGCCGAGCCCTTCCCCCTTGTTTCCCCCACAGTTTCCCTCTGTTGGGAGAAGAGAATGTTGAAGTGGAGTCTGTCTGCATCATCTTCTGTTTTGTTCCCATTATAAACGCGCTTGTGACCCTACTTTGTAATCTGGCGTTTCTCAGTGTGTGGCGCTGTGCTTCGCGGAAGGTCGTGGGGAACGGAGGAGCAAGGGACACCTCTTCTTGAACATTTTCGAGTGACTTTCACAGTAAGTGCTCTATTGCAGGTATTTCCCGCACGCTTACACTTACCGTTATACTGGGGGGCCACGAGTCGGAGTGTACGCGGAGAAGAACTCTCCAGTAAGCTGCACCATACACATCCTTGGTCAGCTTTTTGTTCTTACTCACTCGCGCGTAATGGCGTTGGGGAGTGCACCCAACTGGACAGCCCCTTGCTGCCGGCACCGTCAGATAGTACACGAGTTTCCCCGTGTTCTCGCCCCTGGGGTGGATGTATGTAACAGCGATGCGGTGCCCCTCACTCCGATGATAGTCGCACGCGAACCAGAGGAGATTCCGGAGCCTTTGTCACTTGATGATAGCGCTGAGGTTTTCGTCAACGACTGCCCCATTCGCGGAGACACCGTCCGGCTAGCCCCATCGCGCGCGACCATGGATGGGACCCAGTCCGCTCTGTTCCCTCCCGCGAGAGAGCACTATACCGAACGGAGGCGATCGTTTGTTGGGATGCGCGTACTCGTGCTGGGAAGCAATACACCTGCAGGCAGACGTGCTGTGCAACAGCTACTGCTAGATGGGCGCCATGTTCGAGCTCTCTTCTCTGAGTACCCGACCGAGGAATCGCTGTGCCAGCTGGTAGAACTTCTCAAGGATGCACCCAAATCGTCCTCTATTGCTGTGTGGCACGGAGCGAATCTTTCCCAGGCGATTTCTATGTGCCGACACGTGGTGCTTGTGGTCCCGTATGAGCGATTGGAAAGGCTGGTTGACAGCAGTGACCATCAATGCTGTGAGCCAATCCGTGATTTGGTTGTAGCCATGCAGCAGGCAGAGCCGATGCCAGATGGTGTACTTCTTCTGCTGTCCGGAAGCGACCGCGGTGGTGAAACGCAGGAGTGTCTTGACGCAGCTGCGAAGACGGGCCGCGTAGCGCAACAACTCTTCGCCGAAGCTCGAATTCCAGCGGTGGTGCTGCAGCCCCCCATGGCAGCCAGTGTTCTCTACTGCGACACGGAGGATAGCACATTGAACTTCGTACCAGCAGCTACAGCCTCAGCGCTTTCCTCCAACTTGTCGGAGTACAGGAGTGGCAGTACTGCATGCGATGGGAGCAATCCTTTCTTGTCGTACCCCGCGAGTGGCCGCTGTGAGGAGGAGCAGTACTTGCCCAGCAGCGGCGATGCGCTTGCGAAGAAAGGGCCCTCACCATGCTCCTTTGATGGGTCACGTCACAGTGAGGTATCCTCATCGACGTCTGTGTCGTCCTGGGTGACGCTGGCCTCTCACTGGGTCCAGGGAGTCATTAGATCTACCGTCAGTGGAGAGAAAAAGTGGGAGGCGAGTGCAACAGCGCATCCTAATTTACCCAATGTGGACCCGGAGGCGTCCCTCACGTTGCAGGAAGGATGGGACACTCTCCTCCGCTGCCCATCTGTTTCAAGGCGCTCTCTGAAAATGAGCCCTTTACCAGCCTGCTCTGCATGCCGTACCCCATTCAAGCGGCCCATCTCTTCTTTACTGATCGACCTTGGCTGCGGTTGCGGCTAGTCGAGGATGGGGGTGGGTGGGAGAGGAAAAGGGAGAGCGGGGTACATGATGTAACACACCTGCTTCTACGTGCAGATAGATTCTGCTACTCTTGACACCATGATGTGTGTATCACACAGGATGGTGAAACTAGGCGGAAGACTCCGTGGGGGATGTCTCGCTTGTTCTATCTAGCTATCATCCCTAAGCCGCACTCCTTCGCTGCTAAGGTAGACAGTATCATCTTTACAGCCAGTCAGAGTGGCTAGCAGTCGCGCTTCGATTTGTTGAGGTGCCCGCTCCAGGGGAAGCCGCCACTTTACAACAAGAGGCCGACCACAGCCCTCTCCCTTTCTCAACAGAACCTTATAACACATACTGTTACACTACTCTATGCTTTATAACTGATAGAGGTAACCTTTTTTTATTTTTATTTTCGGACGTGGATCTCTCTTTGGCACTATACATGCGGACCAGAGGACAATACGTGGCAGGTAGCGCGGGCGGTGTGAATTTGTGGCACAGGCCCCATTCGTCCTATTACATCACTTTCCGTGGTTGCTACATCATGGACTGTAAGGCACCCTTTGGAAGGTTGGGCCGGGATTTCGGCAAAATGGTTCACGCATCGCGGTGCTTTTGACATATAAAATTTCATGGTGATGCTCCTTTCCAGCATCTCTCAACTCTGGTGTTGTGCATTCAGGTGGTTCGCAACGGCCTGTATTTGGTTCTGTTTTCTTTTTTTTTTCCATTTGATGGGTGAAGAGGGCTGTTATTGAGTGCCGCGGCCCTTCCTTCTTGCCTGTGTGTGGATGAACGCGTTATATACCATAGAAGCGTCAGACAACCGCAGAGACCTGATGACGCTTTGTGATTTGGCGTGTCGTGCCATTCATACTCTGTTGCGTTATTGGGTTCCAACTGGCCCCCACCTGTTCTTCACGGTGGTGTGCCGTTTCCCCCCTTGTCTTCTGCCAAACTGTTTTTCTTTATTTACACCTCCTTCGTTACAACGCTCTTTGTGTCTCCATCATCTGCATAATACTCTTGACCGCATTCCCACTGTTTATGCGGTGCGCGGAACTCCACGGATGTCTTGTGTGTTTGCTCGTGAATATGCATGCGCAGCACACAGATGTACCGCCATGGTGAAGTAATATTAGAACTACCGCGGAGTTGGTGAGCAGACTCTCCTCGATTTTTTCCCCCTTTGTTGTTGGATGCCCGCCTTGTCTTCTGCT
>JAIZPF010000037.1:43354-62351 GCA_020509355.1 Blechomonas ayalai | reverse complement strand
CGCGCCGCCTTGTCTTCTGCTTACTTGACAGCTGTGAGGGAGGGGGGGGGGTACCGCATCTTATTTCCTACGTACGATAGTACCTATGCCACGTGTAACATCCAACTCTTTCATTTCTTGTGAACTGGAAAAGTGTATGGCGCGATACAGGTGCCACTCATAGTTCTGTAAGCCGTATGTATGGGTGCTGTAGATGCAAATTTTTCTTTTCCTTCCAACTTGATGCAGAAGTAAGACGGCGCGCCCATTGGCTTACATTTTTTGCCGGTGGCGCCAGTATTACCCTTCATCCAGTCGCGACTTTTTCAGTAATACAGATATACATATACCTTGAATGTGTTGTTGTTCAGATGAGCTGGCTGCAGAAACAGATGCAGCTTTGTTGGAAGTTGTCTCACTACTTCAGAAACATAGCTCCTGAGATGAACAATATGAATATTAGCGCGTTGCGCATGATACATTTTCCCACTAGTACGGGGGGCTAGCACTTTTGATGAGACACTGCGCAAATGCTGTTCAATGAGAGTTTCCTACGCATAGCCACACCCGCCCGTTTAGTTGTTCTACGTGTGCAACCGTTTACAGTTACGGTCTTTCCGATCATTCCATCACTGCGACACTGGGTGAAGAAGGGGCCCCGTGCGGGGAAGTGCACTAGAGCTGTTGCAGGTTGACTGTACCGTTCTCTTTGCGAGCGGGAGGAGGATGCTGCTGACGCATTGCGTGGGATTTTTTTTTTGTGTTTATGTATTGGGGTAAGTGACGGGAGGAGGCGGTCTACACCTAGGCGTCATATGACCGCGGTGTGCGTGTGCTCCACGGAACACTGCCAAGGGTGCTCTCCACCTCTCTCTGGGATGGCTTTCTTTTTCTCTTTAAAACTTCCTTCTGCAGTTTGTGTGGGGGTATGTATGGGATACTGCGGAGACACTCGAATCGGTTCTTACGTTTGTTTTCCACATGAAGAGGGTAAGTACGAACGCTCAAATCTGTAAGAGGATTCTTATTCCATTTTATCACACCCGCTTTCGTTCTGTCCGCATTGGTGGTGTGCTTCATCGAAGGCTGGTGGAAGGAGGGACGCGTGTTGGGTTTTTGCTTCCCTGTGTGGCGGATGTGCAAGACCGTGGTACCAGCTGCCATTTACTTGTTTGTGCGCGTGGCGTGAGGCGTCAGTGACCAGAAGACTTCACCCGTTGGAGACGGAGAGGGACGGTTGCTTCATTTGTTGGACGGATGCTTGCTGGGCTGTGTGGGCGTACTCCATTTCTTTGATGCACACCCACTATGTCCTTTGCAATTTTCGTTTGTTTGTCATGGGCTTATGACTGAGTGGATAGTTCGTGGACACAGGGCATCTGGATAGCGCTTCAGCTAGGCGGGCTTCCCTTATATTTGTGACAAGCGCCTAATCCTTTGCACTTAGACAAGGGCAAGGGACTGGCTTCTGCATTGGGACAATAAACAGAGGGAGAAGTAGAGCGGCGTTGTGGGGTACTTAGAAGTCTCTGTTGTCAGCAGTGCACGCCACCACTTATATTTTATACTGACGTGAGACGATACATGCGACGATTTGCACTCTGTCATACGCTAAGTGGCTCGCGCCTATATATCGTACACATATCCACCTGTGTTGTGTGCTTTCCGAGGTCACACAATCTTGGACGGTCTCCACACGCAGCCGCTTCTCTTGCCGTCCGTTTCTTTCGCACCGGACCACCTGATCGAGGATCGAATGGAGAGGCGGAGAAGGACTCACACGTTGAAAGAACAGGGCAGGGCATTCTGCCCCCCGTAACACCCTTGACTGGTGACAAGGCCGCCACGCGAAGCTCCGCTCCGTCGGAGCCACAACCATCGCCCGCGACACCCGTCTCTTCACTAGGCACAGCCTTCCATGCCACCTCTGAAACCGCATCAGGCGAGAACACTTACAGTGATTTAACAGGTGGTGCAGCTCTTCAGTCGCCACACAAGCCTAATGTTCTGCAGAGTTTGTTTGCATCGTGGCAGAAGGGTGTCGTAGCCAGTATCGGCGCTGTAATGGGGATTGGATTTTTGATCTTTCTTTTCTACGCACCAGTGCGCGAAGACACTGTCCATCAGACGGCACAGGTAGCGTCCGAAGCGCTCGGTGACGTCCGCCTAAAGGAGCGGGCCACACAGCTGTCTAAGGACGTAGTCGAAGATATTCTTAGCGACCCCAAGTCACTCGATTTGGTAGTCCAGCTGCTGCAGAAGCTTGTTGCCCAAGAGGAGACGAAGGTGGCCATCTCCTCACTTCTCCAGTCTCTCTTTGAGGACCATTACACCCAGGAGGTGACAAAAAAGTTTGTGCTTGTTATCGTACGCGACCCATGGATTCAAGACCAACTTCAGGTGATCGCCAAGGACTTGGTGCTACAGCTACTTCAAGACGAGGAGGTGAAGAATGCGCTTTCGGGATTTCTGTTGGTGTCTGCAACGAACTCGTTGCAGCAACCAGAGCTGCACTATGAGGCTGCACGGGCTGTCCGAAAAGCAGTTGGCAGGATATTTTCATCGTAGCGCCGTAGCTATCTACAACATATCTACCTTTGTTTTCTATTCAGGTTCCACTGTTCATACTCGAGGCGGTCCTGCTGCTTGATGTGGACTAGCTTTATGCAGTGGCGTGGGGGAAACTGTTGGTGGGTTCGCACAAGGGTGCAGAACCCTCAGCTTGGTGGTCGCGGGATGGTACGACTTTTGCACCTACTCAACCACGAGAAACTCTGGTGACTTGCTTCTGTGAATATGGGGTGGCTCACCCCCTTCCAAGCACCGGGGTCCATGAGAACTTATTCTCCACCACCGCCATCCACATACGCTGACACCTTAGCAGACACTCTGCTCTTCGTTTATCTTTCTTGCTGTATGATTGCTTATAGCGTGCTGAAAGGAAGTGATGGCGGCTCCCACGGACATACTGGTTGATTTGCATGTGCAGTTCGTACATCAACAGGATGAGGAGAAGGACAAGTTGGCGTACTGGAAGTCGCAGCACCTCAAGATGAACGGCGTCTTCTGGGGACTGAGTGCACTACAGCTGCTTGGACGTCAGGATTACCCAGCGGGTGATGTAATAACGTTTGTCCGGTCGTGCTTCAATGAGGATGGCGGCTTTGGAGGGAACGTGGGACAGGACTCGCACATGCTGTACACACTGAGTGCGGTGCAGTTGCTCTGCTTGTTCAACGCCCTCGATGCTGTGGAGGTGGAACGAACGGCGCAGTGGGTGGCGTCACGCCAGCTGGCAGACGGTTCCTTTACCGGCGATGTGTGGGGTGAGGTGGACACGCGCTTTGTGTACATCGCCTTTAACTGCCTCCAACTTCTGGGTAGGCTTAGCTTGATCGATGTGGAGGCGGCAGTGCGGTGGACTCTCTCCTGTGAAAACTGGGATGGTGGTTTCGGGGTCGCCCCCGGCTCCGAGAGCCACGCCGGACAAGTGTTTTGTTGTGTGGGCACTCTGTGCATCGCCAACGCCCTCCACCGTATCGATGGCACCCGCCTGGCCACCTGGCTTGCCATGCGGCAGCTCCCTTCGGGTGGCCTTAACGGCCGGCCCGAGAAGAAGGCTGATGTGTGCTATAGCTGGTGGGTGGTGTCCTCTCTCTCGATGTTGGGGAGGGCAAGCTGGATCGACGCCGGGGCGCTCTTTAGATTTATCCTGGCATGTCAAGATACGAAGGATGGTGGTATTGCTGATAAGCCCGGGAACGCGCCCGACGTGTACCACACGTTTTACGGCTTGTGTGGGCTGAGCCTATTGGGCTACAAGGGGTACCCCCTCAACCCTATAAATCCTGTATACGCGATGCCATACGATGTGCTGGAGCGCCTTGGCATCACGGAGGAGCGTGGCCTACGGGTAGGTCTCCCCTCTCCCACAGACCTAACATGACTTCAGTTTTGTTTCTTGTGGCATGAGACTGAAGTACAACCTCGGGGCGGGTACACTGAGTGGGAGAGTTTACTCCTACACGATGACGTGGACTCGAGGGCGTGCTGAGGGTCGTGGCAGCTGCTCGCTGCACTTGCATACCGTCAGAGGTGTACCCGTTGCTTTATTATCTAGCACACTCGTCCATGGCACCGCTGGGAGGAGGGGCGTGTGTGTATGTGTGGAGGCGGTTAAGCTGCATCTTTACCAGGCGCGATATCAACTTTTATGTCCTTCTTGCCTTCAATGTTGCCGTTTATGTGCTCGTGTGGTAGGAGGTCTTTCGTTTCCACATGGGAAACCCCTGGAGGATGCGGTTGCTTGCGACTCTATCACGCCACCCGTGCACCCAACTACGGAGGCTCTCACATGCAACACAAATGGGCTGCCGCGGTGTGCATCGGGAGTCTTCGCAGAGGAGGTTGGTGAGCCATTCCACACCCACCTTGGCGGCACTGGTTTCGGGTCCTTCCTCACCACAACGGATAGACCGTTCAATACCCCGTGTATCTTCATCACCGTCACAACTACTGGGCCACTGCTACCTCATCCAGGCCATTGTTCATGGCACAGACAGCATGGCTGTGAAACGTAGACGTGTGATTGGTGTCGTGAGGAAGATTGAGGCGCACTGCGCCGACTGGATGGCGGAGGAAATGACCTCAGCGGCTGCTCTCCCCCCCGCCCCCACGTGCACTACCATGTTATCAACGTTTTCTTCCGCCACTCTGGTGTTGAAACAGGCGGAATATTCCTCGCGCCAACAGGCATCCATCGGTCCCATCGGGTTGCCGTCAGGCCAGACGAAGGGAGATGACAGCTGGTCTGGCGGCTCTTCCTTCATTCCCTCCGCTATGAGTGATGTACTGTGCCTTTGTCTACGTGCTGCTGAGAGTGGGGCGGCATCCTTTGAAGAGCGGATGTCTTTACTGGATGCAGCTGTGCGGCTCGAGCTCGCCGATCTCGAGACCCTTCAGCGACTCTGCTATAAACTCAGTGCGCGGGAGGAGACAGCGAGGCGCGCCCCGGAAGATCTGGTACGCCTACTTCGGTCCCTCTCACTAGCCGTAAAGCGGTGCAAGTTACCGCCACCCCCAACGAGCCAAATACTGTGTCATCTGTCACAAGCTTCTCTCTCCTTGCGTGACTCTCTCAATGTCCTTTCCGCTCTCGTGAGACTCGATGACCGGCGCGCCGGTGAGGCGGGGGAGAGTATTTCGCGACGGGCAGTGCCACACGTGGCTGCATACACAGTACGGGACGTAATATACGGCCTGGAGGCAGTCGCTCTCCTGAACACGTGCAACGAAGCGTATGCTGGTGCTGTCTTAGACCGCTGTGCGGACTTGGCGCCCACGATGTCGTCGAGGGAGCTGGGAGATTCCACTAAGTATGTGGCACTTTTGAATTCAACCCGACGAGCCAATACCATCGGCAGAGCCTGCGCCAAGGAACTGCGCCGCACGCTACCAGCTCTGGTGGATCGAACCGAGAAGCTACTGGGGACGTTTTCACTTCGGGATGCCCGCTGTGTGCTACGCTGTTTCACTCAACACAAGGTGCGCCATTCCATTGTTTTATCTCGGCTCACCCCTTTGGCTACTGATGGATAACCGTAGGGGATATCGCCACGAGACGCAGTGAGGGACCAGTCGTGCGGTATCCACAGCAGCATCGATGGCCCCTCACTCGTTGTATTTGGGCATCGACGAGCTTTAGTTATCGTGTGCCCACACACCATTAACCACGCCATGGGGGATGGCAGGAATGGTGATCGTATGGGGTTGGTTGAAGTTGCACACCATGCGTTTCGTCTCTGCAACAGGAACGGCTACCTTCCGCTTCCTTCTCGACACATGACATACCGAGCTCTCTGCTGACGATTGCATTCTTCTGCTCCTTTATTATTATTATTATTTGACACATAACTGACTTCCTCGGCAGCGTAGGTGGGGTGGGCAGCAACAAAAACCAATATTCAAGACACATCTCCACACTTTCATTCCTTTGTATGAGTTCCCAGAATGACCGTGATTCACACGATGCGCTGTGGAAACGTTTACAGAACACCTACACTCAAAAGAGGTCTCGCCAGCTATCCTTGAAGAAGGCAGAGTTGGAAGGCGACTATGCAGCGCAGTCGGCCAAGCACTGCCAGCTCCCGCCCACTGTCGATTTGCTGTCGGATGATACCATCCTGATGCTGAACGAGCTCGAGACTCTTTGTACTCAGCACCATCTGGTACGTGGCGCCCAGCTGGTGCACAGTATCCGTGCCGCCGCCAACCGCGAATTGCGCGAGTCGCTTTCATACCTTGATGATGGCTACACCTCCGCCTTCCAGGGCCTCATCAAGGAGTACGAATACGAACACCGCAGGCGCCATTCCCCTCCGGCGCCGGCCGCTGCAACCTCTTCCACCAATCAGGCGACGCAGGAAGTAGGGGCGATGGGTGCATGCCCACCTGGATGGAAAATCGCGGAGAGGGGGAGCACGATGGAGGAGATGGCACACCAGGCTGAGATCGTGCGCTCCAAGTTTAGCAAGAAGACAATATCATTACGGGAGGCGCTCTCCGCCACTACGGGCCTGTTCGCTGAGTCACTGGCCGTATTGCTGCAGTGCGGGGCGGTGCGTATTTATATCTACGACGACCTCCGCAACTTACATTGCTGCGCGAGCTACCCATTCCATGCCACGGAGGGTGACCCCATGCACGCTACCCACACCGAACTTATGCTGGTCAAGGAACTGCACCACACCGTGTGTACCAATAGCATTGCCATCAACGGAAGCGCTCCGCGGAGCGCTCAACTGAGTGAGCGCGAGGTGGCCGCCATTCAGGCGGAGCTGCAGGCTAGTGGCTTGCACACAATGAAAAGCTGTCTCGTATTTCCTATTCTGTCTCACAACGGCGCCCATCATTCCTTAGGTATGATGCACGCAGTCAATAAGGTGTCCCTGTCGGACAAGGAGGTCACCCAGTTCACGACTAACGACGAGGTGATGATGTCGATGGCGGCACGGATGTTGGGATGTATCTTGTCTCGATATCCAACGGAGTACTTTACCATGCGCGTAGGTGAAGCGGTACGCCGCGCCATCTATCCCGCAGGACGCCTGGATGATAATCACATACCTGAGCGACTTGTAGATGAGGTGGAGGAGGCAGCCGAGGCAGGTAACAAGGCAGTGGCGCTGCACAACGGCGTCATGATCTACCGCGCCCCCCTCAGCGACATTTATCAGACTCGCACCCTTCGCGCCCGGTCCCGCAAATTGGAGAGCCTTCACATGAAGGACACCACTCTCTCCTCCTTGGAGTTCAATATTGACAGCATCAGTAAACTGTGGGAGTCTGGCATGGATGATAATGTTCAGATGCATCAACAATATCGAACACTCAGCCAGCAGTCCAACGCCACAAAGCTGCTGCTACGCAATGTTTTGGATGGACTGGCCGCAGCCCGTACGATGCATGACGCAGGTGCGATGGCGAGTTACCTACAGACGCTGGAGCTGCTTGCACGAAGTGAGAACGAGGCGGAGCTGACCCAATTCATAGGCGAGGCGTTGCTAGAGGCAACATCTAGTGACACGATGCCAAGGGCAAAACGATCCGCATGTCGTGATACGCTCCCATCGACTCATGACCCCGTCACCATGGAGAACGGCCCCTGTCGTGAGGGAGGCGCATGTGACACTGCTACAAGCCCTCTAATCCCCTGCGAGGCAGCGCCGTCGCCGTTTCTGACGGAGAGCGAAGCGCGGCAACTTGCGCACCACCACTCCCGCATCAACACCATGGTTGTCTCGAGGATCCATGGGGATGGACCAGAGGGTGTGCGGTTGTACTCGTGTGATCCGGCCAGCAAACGGGCTCAATCGCGGTTTATTGATGAATTGATCCGACCAACAACTACGCTGGATGGACTCACGCAGCTGCAGACCGGTGGACATCGCTCAGCATGCGATGCTGACCTGCGCTCAACTCACCCAAGAACCAAGGGACTCCCTACACTCTCCCAGAAGAACCACTCCAAAACAGGCACACCAGGCATGGCGCGGAAGCGACCTTTCCTCCTTTCATCTGCTGGAGTTGGGAAATAGTATATGACGCAAGTAGCGGCGATGGAGATGATGGGGGAAGGGGGTGATGAGAACTCTCTGCCGTTTGGTTGAAGGTGGTGTGTAGGGTGGGAGCACTTTGCAAGGGGACAGACGACAGAGGGAGACCCTCACAGATGGCGGAGTGAACTCCTCCTTTCCGCCTCGCAACATTCTGTTTTTGGTTTGCGAAGTAGAACGACTTGGGGCTGAAATGTAAACTATTACGAATGTTTATGCAGTGTGAACATGGACCGTGTGTGACTGTGCGTGGCGGGGACACTCACAGACACTTTTATGGAGCACATTCATATGCTCACCCATACATGTTACGGCAATTGATGCGCTTAGTATCACCGGCTAATGGTGGCTTAAATTTCGCCCACCTGAGGTGCTGTGTGCGAAGAGGTGGCAGGGTGTCTCCTGCGTGCAGCAAGCCTTTTCCACCTGCTCCTCCCATTGCGTGGTGAGCGCTGCAGTCGTCCCTGTCATTGAGTTTCGTTGTTCTAATGACTCTGTTCCATTCTCTTTGCCTGCTCGTAACCTTTTGATATCAAAAACAGAGATAAAACGGTGTTATATTGCCGCTGTCTAGTATAGCATTAGCCAATCCCCCTCCCCCTAGCTAAACTTTCTCTGCTCCATTCCCCTTGTGGACTATATCCCTATACACCGCGTCCCTGCTCGCATAGAGCGTAATATTTTAAGGGGCGTGCTGCTGGAGACTCCCCCCAGATCTCTGTCAACGCCTCCGTGCTCGTCTGGTGTTTCAATGCCCCAGCCATGTGTGGGTATTATTAATCAAGGTAACACCTGTTACCTCAGCTCTGTAATCCAGGCCCTATACCATATCCCTTACTTTCGCACGAGGATATTCAGTCTTCCGGAGGGAGACCGCGATCCGATCGCGCGAGCCCTGCGGAACATATTTGCGCAACTGGCGGCTCGCGCTGAGAACATTACCACCACGGAGCTTACCACTGCGTTTGGATGGTCGGCACAGGAGGCATCAGTGCCGCATGATGTGCACGAACTGTTGCAACAGTTGTTTGACAGGCTGGAGACGATTGTGAAGGGGACCCCGAACGAATCATTTATTCGTGATTTGTTTTATGGTACCACCGTATACCGCTCAGTTACGACCGATGACGCCGGATACGTTTCAGATCGTCTTGAAGGGTACTACGATGTCGAGCTGGTTGTGAAAGGCAAGAACAGCATCTTGGAGTCGTTGAACGTGCTGGTGGAGGGCGAAAAGATTGAGGGTGTCATGTTAGAGCTCACAGATGGCAAGAAACCATCTCAGCACACGATCATGCGCAGCCAGCACTTTGTAGAGCTGCCGCCTGTCCTCTTAATTCACCCAAACCGTGTTGACTTCGACATGGAAACCTTTGAGCCCATTACACTTTCCAATCGCTGGGAGTTTACGGAGGAGCTGGAGCTCTCCAATTACATGGTAGACCGTAACACGCTTAAACTGGACAAGGAAAGCATTGAGAAACGCGCGAGCCTGTGCCCGAAGCCACGCTCACTGCGAGAGTCCATCTGCACCACCTATCAGTTACGCACGATAGTCATCCATGCCGGCGATACCGAGCTGGGACACTACTATGTTTTTGTGCTGCTGGACGGCCACTGGGTTCGCATCAACGATGAGACTGTGGATATTGTGGATCTGTTAGACGTGGAGAAATCCGCCTATGGCGGTAATCCTGTCGGGTGGAGTTACCGGCGATTTGGTAGCGAGCGAGCCTCGTTGCTTGTGTATGTGAATAAAGGCTGCACCGATGATATACTGCGGGAGACACCCGTGATGCCAGAGTTACTGGAGGCTGCGCGTAATATTCAGAAGCAGCGCGATGTGCTGTGCAATTCGTGCACATACAGCTATTTCGTGTGCGACGAAAACGTAGGCGCGGTGATTGATGATGTGCCCATGGCAGCGGAGAAATCTGTGCGCACGCTCACCCTTCCAGAGGGCAGTTCAATCGATGAAGTGCACGCGTGTATAGCAAAGGCCATTGGGGCCGAGGTTGGGCGATTGCGCGTCTGGGACTTTGGCGTCTTTCAAGGCAGTCACACTGAGGTGCTCCCGCATACCTCGCCGCTGCGGCGCACATCCCTGCTGGCTCAGGTGCTTAGGGCGCCGAAGAGCAGTACAGCGAACTGTTTTATCGCCTTCCTGCGCACAGTGGACGGCAGCCGCGGGGTTCATGGTGTGACGGTGCTAGAAACACGCGAGGAGCTTGCCAGCGCGGTGCCTAAAGGCTGGGACTTGTACCGCTGCACGGTCCATCCCGTCACTGTTTCACTGATTTCTCCAGAGATGGCATCTAACGGGGATAACTTGGTGGCGTGTGCGCCGACGGTGCGAGCGGAGGATGTAGAAAAGTATCTGCAAGAGCGGCAGTACATTCCCACGCAGGTGGTTCTGCTGGATCGACTAGATCCGTCCAAACGGCGGAACCACTTCATCATCACCGTGGCGAACGGCACCACATACGGCTTGTTACAAAATACGGTGTTTGCGCTACTGAAGCGAGACAAGTTTCCGGGCTGTCCGCCGTCGGCGGGGTACATAGCCTTTCACGCGTCGGTGCGTCCGTATATGCAGCCGCTGAACGACGTGTGCCCGAGTTCTTTCCACTCCACGGATGGCATTGTGGACGTGAAACTGGAGCAGTTGGCGGGTAGCCACGAGCAACGGTGCCTGTTTTACTCCATCTTGCCAATCCCTTTGTCCGATGTCTCCTTTGGCCACGCGGTTACATTCAATGTGGGATGGAGTATGCGCCCCACTATTTATGTTACGCAAGAACAGGCGGAGCAGACCACATTGGGGAATCTGATGGCGGAGACCCTGAAACAGGTTGGTGCGCTTCTCCCGCCTAACATCCGGGAGATGCTAGCGCGTGCTTCCTCAAGTGACCCACCGCTTCGACTCATGAAGGTCAAGCGCAACCAGATTGCCAGTGTCATCACGGACTTCCAGGAACCGGTGAAGCTGGGGGGTTCATCGCGCTTCGTTTTGGACATTTTCGCGCCACGGCTTCATCGTTATGACCTCGTCGACGTGCTCTTTTGTAGTCGCCGCTCTAAGGAAGAGTTTTTTGGTACTCCCACGAACATTAGCGTCTCACAAGAAATGAAAGAAACAGGCCGTGACCTCATGATCCGCATCGCAAAGAAGTTATCCATCAGCGACGCCGAGAACTACGTGAAAAAGTGGATACTGTACGTTCGTGGTGGGCCCAAACAAACCACTCGTACTGTGGGTGCCGTAGATGAGCTGGCCAAGTTAGTGAAGGAGGTAGGCGGCCGGCCGTTTTGGCTTCTTATTGATCGACCGCGCGTGATGGAGCTCGATGGTGTTACAGAGGCCATGGCCAGTGGCAATCGTGAGCAGGCCATCGTGCTCCGAACAACTTCCAGTAATGATTTGGAAGGTCAGTGACGACCCCGTCTTGAGCTTAGCTTCGTCCAGACGTGACCACTTGGATGCCCACTATGTGGGAATGAATGCGCTGACCTTGACGTACACGACCTCTCTGCTCTCTTCTCCTTTGGCAGAGTTACTCAACGACAGATTTATACTTTCCTTTTCTTGTTGCTTAGCGTACACGATGGTGAGGGACAGGGGCGCTTGCGTGTGTGTGTGTGTGTTAGGGGGGAGGGCAATGTGGGCGATTACTTGTTGGATGGCTTGCGACGGTGCCGGACAGTCAATCAGTCTGTGTCCCTGAGCTGTGTGGTGAAGTTATATCCGGAGTGTGCAGTGACTTGAGGCAGCCGTTTATATGGTGGGGCTGTGTGGAGGAGAAGGGTGTGGATGTGCGCATGTTGGGATAGCACGGGTGTGGTGGGCAGATACACTGCATTCCAGTGTATCCTTATGTTTTTCTTTTATTAAATGTCTATTTAGCATTTTTAAGTGGATATTTGTGTTAGCTCATGGTGAGAGGGGGAGGGGTATGGTTCTTGAGAGGTTGCTATCACCTGCTATTCAGTAGCACGCCCCACATTATGAAGCTGTATGCACTGTGCTATACAGGAAGCTGGCCCGATCTTCTTTGATGATTGAGCATCCTTTCTCCTTTCCTTCGCAAACAAAACAAAACAAATCATGATGGAAAACAACATACATGCAAATTGTCCCTGCTGCCCAACATTCGTTTCCTTCGTTTTTTTAAAAAAGTGTCTAGTAGCCAAGTCATCTTCACACACCAGTTGTGAAGGGAATCCATGCCCCCCAAGGCTGCCTCTCGTGACGCAAAGCCAAAGGTGAAAAAACCCACCGCACACCAACAGGCTGTCGCCCAGGCGGCGACTGATGCGCAGAAGCTATTTAAACAACACGACAAGCTCCGTACAGTGGAGGAGCATGCAGACAAGGTGACGAGGGATTTTGTACAGTTGGACGCTGTCGTGGAGAAGGAGCGCCTCGGTAAGGAGCGTGAGCTTGTCCGTTCGATACACCATAGCAACCTAGTCGCGGAATCGTTAGCATTGAAAGAGCACGAGAAACATCTTCGCTGGAAACACATCCCCGACGCCTCTCGTCTGCCCGATGTGCACAGGGAGAGTGAGATCAACACCTTCCTCAACGTATGGCGCGATGCTCAAGAGAGCCTCGGTGAGCTACCCGAGACCACTGTCATTGCGTCAAAGGGTCAGGCCGGGGAGGTGGACCATCACCTTTTCTTCAAACGAGGGGAACAGGGTGTTTCGGCAAGCAGGCGGCAGGCCATCATCGATGACGAGCTGCGGTCCTGTCTCCAGGCGTACGAGCTGGTTAAAGCTATTGAGGCCGAGAGGGACAGGAGTATCTGTGTGAACGCGACGGAGCAGACCGCCTTTCACGACCGGTGCCTTGTACAGGTGCTCGCCCAGATTCTGCGGTCTCTGGACTTTATTACCGTACACACACTTCTCTATTACGACGACATCATCGATGACCCTGATGGCGAAATGTTAGTCAAGCTGAGGCCGGAGGAGAATCCGGTGCTCAAATACGGACTGTGGGTCAAGGTGAAGGAGGCAACGCGTAGCTATACCACTCTGGTGTTCCCGGAAGCCGAGATCCGCTTAGACCCAAAGTCAGCCGCACTACCGAAGCTGCCCAAGGCGCTCGGTCTCAGCAAGGAGAATGTGGCGGTACGTGTGGTGCAGTTGAGCTTTGACCCGTACCGGGGCTACATCACGCCAGGCAAGGAGTTCTACGCGCTGAACTGTACGCTGAAGGTGGATCTCCTCACGTTTTCACACCGCCCGAAGGAGATGGGGAAGTGGCTGCTTCGCGAGGAGACGGCGGAGGCGCACCGACTGCATTACGAAGAGTACCCGCCACGCAATACAGAAGCCCGTATGGAGGACCCTGCCTTTCGCATTTCCTTTGACGTTCCGCCTACGGTTGTCATTCGCCAGCCGACGTTGCTAATTGGGAAGTGGTCTGACAGCCGAATGGAGTGGGAGCCATGCGCACACACCGTCTTCGGCGCCCAGTTTATCGGCGCCACGCGGGCGGAGGCAAATCATCGCCGGGCCACTTTTGTTACGAGTGAGCTCGCCCAGTTCGCCGTCCTGCAGGAGAAGGGCTTTGATGTGCCCTTTGAGCGATGGAGTTTGAAGCCCTTGAGCTTTGACCGTATTGTCCTCACGGTGGAGGGCTGCCACCGTGGGGATGCTAGCGACCGGGAGTTCCGCGTGCTTATTGAGGATGCTTACTGCAAGCTACTGAGCCCTGACGATCCGGAGCTTGCCCAGCTTCGCGAGGACTGGCTGGAACCTGCGACGCTATTCCGCCTACTTTCACAGGCAGGCTTTAATTTCACCCTGGACGACGCCGACGCTAGGTTCTTGGAAAGGGTCATCCCGAAGAGCGCGGCGCTGGAGAAGAAGGTCTACGCCGATATTGCTCAGTTCTGCCAGAGCTTTACCGTCGCGAGCAGTCGCCACAATAAGTACGGCGAGGATCCCGATATGGCACTTTTTCGTGTGTCCAAGACATACCGTGATCCGGAGGCGGAGGATGAGCACCCGGGAATCGCCCTCGGCGATGACTCGTGGTACAGTGTGCGCTACCACACCCACAACTGCGTTTTGTCCGTGTTCGACGAAGCGGCCGAGGAAGCGGATTTGAATATCCTTAGCGGCCATGAGACTCACTATGATCTCTACACAATGCTTTTCCCTATGGTTGGGGAAGATGAGCTAAACCGGCAAATGGGCAGTACCAACTACCTCCTGCGTCGCTGCGTCTTTCAGTTGCTGTCACTGATGCGGCCACTGTCCTGGGGCTGAGCGCACCCCTTTATGCAGCATTGGATGGTCTGCAATGGACTACTTGGCTTACTAGCGCATTGCTGGTTGCCGCAAGAGAGAGGGGGAGAGAGGATTAGAGAGAGGGAGAGAGAGGGAGGTGCCGTAGAGGCAGTGTGAACCATGCGCGTCGTTTGATGATGTAAAGTAGATATCTCGTATCTCCCTTTCACCCACATCAACACCAACAACAACAAAATACAATACGGTTTCAAAGAACATACACTGCCGATTGAGCAGTGCACCTCGCACCTGCGCCTTGCTGTGAGCTCCTGTTCGTTTGCCTGTGGAACAGAAGGCTGCGGTACATTGGTGCGCCTGCATTGAATAGTATGAATTGTACTTCCTGATACACTGCCTACCAATCCTCTTCTATGTGTTCATACTGTTCTTCTCCTCTCTTTCCGCTCACCTGACGCAATTCGCCCTCGCTCTCCCTCTCTCCATGGTAGCTGCAGGGTGCTCCTGATGCTGAGGCGCACGGCGTTGCGGCGGGTGTACGGGCGGTTTGATGGGCATGTCTCTGGGGATAAGGGCCACATGACCCTGCAGCAGGCGTGTACCATTTTTGGCTTTCAGCTCGATGAAGAGTGGGGCCGAAAGGAGATAAAGAAACGATTTCAGAAACTGGCCATTAGATACCATCCGGATAATGGCGGTACCAGCGAGCAGTTTCAGGCCCTGAAGGAAGCTCAACACATTATGCTGACTCACCGTCACGACAAGGGGAGAGATCGCGCAACGACCAAAGTCGGGGTGGACTTCAGGCGAATGAGCTATGACGATATGACGAACACTATTCACCGACAGACGGCCGACCGGCCGGAGTACCGCTCCTTTGGGGTGCAAGATTTTGCCGTGTTTCTTGTTTTTATCTCAGCCGCCACTGCGTACTACGTGTATCGGGCACTGGAGATACAGAAGCGTGTGATTCAGAGCCGGTGGAGCTACACAGAGGACAAATTACAAGAAGTGGTGGGAAGGGACGAGCGGGTGTGGCATCCGTGGCGGGCTGATAATGCCATGAGGGACGCCATGGATGATATTGGCGTCATCCAGGGAAGTATTCGCAGGGAGATGGTGGATAAGAAGCGTCAGGAGGCGCCTGTTGTGTACATGCCTTGGCAGCCTGGTGGACCATTTGCACGTGGCATGGTCTCACAGTATCCACCTGCACCAGGTTCTGAGAATGGCACCCACGAGGACATGTCCGCAGCACGAAACGCGGTGGAAGTGACATGACCATGTGCAGCTGCGAAAGTACTCTAGTGCAGTTGTACAGTAGCGTGTTGCTTCTGTTGTGCCCTCGTAGGCGTGTGTGTGGTTTTGCTACTACGCATCCGCCCAGTGAAGGCAGTCACAGAGAAAAAAAATGAATCACAACTATCAAGGGTGACCTGAGATGCAGCAGATGGCCGTTCTAACAGCAGTGACACCTCCGTTTCGATGCTGCACTTGGGTGACCCGTTCCGGTGGCTGAGCTGCTGCCATCCGACCGAAAGAATTTGTAGACCTGGGTGGCTATTGTGTGGACATGTTTCCCGGCGAAAAATGCGTTGCTCTCCTTTCACCTGTATGATTTTGCTTTCCCCCTCTATGGATGGGCAAGGAACATCCGCAAAGGCATAGACTACGAGCTCCTGCTGCTGGTGGGGCAGGGCTGCGAAGCGCTACGAATAGGGTCTCACTTTGGTGCATGAATGATCGAGCCATCAAATGGAAGGGCCTCTACACAGAACGACGGTCAGCTGCGTGATGAAGTCATTCGTCTTACCGATGAGCTGGTCAAATCGAGGGCGAAACTCGAGAGCTGGAAGGAAAGGGCTAAGGAGGGTGTGGATCAAATGCGCTCCCGCATAGCAGAGCTGACTAGCGCCAACGAGCGGTGTGACGCAAGACGACGGGAATTAGAGGCGATTTTGCAAGGCCAAGTAGGTTCTCCTTCGACCAGCATAGCAATGCCGCCCGTAGTGGATGCTGTGATGTACAGGACGGCCTACCTGGCGCATGTGGAGGAGACAATGGACCACGGGGTGGCGTGCTTTTTGGAGAAGACAGATTCACTGTACAATGCTGTGGGGAAGTATCTTGCGTCACAGAACGGCGTCCCATCAGCTGAGGCAAGTGAGGAGCTCGAGAAGTACAAGAAGCGCACAGCAGCAACGATGAGGTTGCAAGCCAAGAATATCGAAGCCCTTCAAGCTCAACATGATGAACTGCAGAAGGCTCTCCAGAAGGAAAAGAATGCGGCTGACAAGCTGGAGGCCGCCCTAGCTGGCCGAGATGAGGCACTGTCCGTACTCCAAAATCGACTTGAGCTCGCAGAAAAAGCGAGGACGGAGCTGGAGGAAAAGCAGGCAGCAATGCTGCGTGGACCGGATATGGAGCATATGAATCTCTGCGAGGAGCAGATTGATCAGGCCGTGACTGCCATGAGGACGGAGTTTGCCGCCCGAGAGCATGCCATCTTTTCTCAGCATCACGACGAAATGGAGCGCTTGGTAGCCCAGTACGAGCACGAGATACATCAAATGCGCGCCGACACTGATTCACGTGTTGCGCAAGCGGTGCAGGAGGTGCTGGATACTACCCGGGACAATCTGCCGAAGCGGGAGAGGTTAACCCAGGCGTTTGGCGCTGATGACCCAGCCTACAGGGAGCTTTTAAATGAGTCCGAATGCCTTCGGAAGGAGTTGGGTATCCTACAGGAGGAACATGTTCAGCTAAAGGCTGAGCTGGCTCGGTGTCGTAGCAAAACCATGGCTCCAGCTCATACTGATACATCCACTCTGCTGTCAGCGCGACAAACTGTCCACTCGACGGACAGCGGTGCTACTACACATGCCGAACCAAGCAACCTGCCAGAGGCCCGGTCCATTATTGAGGATCTAAGGGTCCGCCTGGATGCGCTGGCTGAGGACCTGTGGGTAGCCAAGAAAAAACTGATGGACGCCAACCGCGAAAAGCCTCCCTCCTGCCCACCAGGTGCCATTGACGCGCAGCAGGTGCAGTACCTTAAGTCTATTATTATCAAGCTTCTTAGCGCCAAAGGGAACGAGGCGGTCATTGTGCATTTGCTTCCCGTTTTTAGTGCCATCCTACACTTTGATGCGAATGAGTGGAGAGATATCTATACTGCTAATCCCCACTGGATGAGGAGCTAGGCCGCTGCTGGCGATATTCTTGTGGGGAGAAGGGCACACTATGTGGAGGCGGGAGGGGGTTGGTGGGCTACAGGTGCCGGGCATGTAATGGCAAGCGGCTGTGAATGAGAATACGTGTAGAGCAGACGGTCTGGGCATATCAATGCGGGGAGAGTTGCCCCCTTCCCCCTGAGGGGGGGCTGGCTGTGCGAGAGAGCGACCGTAGCGGGCCCTTAGGGGGCTGGGGGTGGGGGATTTTCTCAGGGGTGCAAGTAGAAAATATTTGCAATGACCTGAGCTGCACGTACTGGCGAATTGCACATCGTTGCGCAGAACCATCGCTGACGTGTGCGGTTGTTTCGTGCTTTCCGTTGACTGAGTGCTACCTGGTAATAGCTTGTGGTGGTGTGGAGCGTGGACCTTTTCATCATGACTTTCCTTTCCCTCTACTTCTTTTTTGCCTCCTTTCCTTCAACAAGGTTGCGGCGTTTGCTTATTTGTGAGCGTTACTGCCTCGCAGCAAATGCTCTCTCTAAGACAGCGTGTTGCATCGCTCTTCTTTTTTTCGGATCCAGATGAAGCACTTTCTGCACAGCGTGTTAGGAATGAGGAGGCTCGAGCGAGGTTGGCAGCCACTCGCCTGAAGCACCGCGACAATGAGCGCGAATACGCATCCACGTTGGCGAACTACGAGGAGGAAATCCGGAGCAAGCGAGAGGCATACGCCAAGCTGGCTAAGCCCATGCTTAGCGAGTTTGATGATATCGCCGTGGCGCAGCATTATTATCAAGAAGTAAGCAACACGATAGCCTCCCAAGAGACCCTTGTGCAGCAAGTGGCCCAGAATGAGCTGGCAGAGTTTGGCTACATGGGCAAGAAGCTCATTTCAGTGTCTCTCAACTACGAAGCCCTTCGGCAACGTGTAGAACAAGGCAAACCATTTTTGAAAGAACTGCACGCGCTTCTCGAGGATGCCGAGAGCGAGGATCTGAACGTGATCGCCGCTCCTTTGCAGGCGTTTGCAGGGAGTGGGATGCGCACGCCCGCCGCGGTGCGTGCCGCAGCGTTTGACCTTTCCTGTGCAATGGAGGAAACCGGTAAGACAGCCCTCCAGGAGCCAGTCAGGAGTTGGCTTGACTTCTTCAAGTTTCGTATTTCCTATAGCCCCACCACCCGTGGGGAGCATCAAGCCCGTGCCCGGCGATCCGCAATTCAGTTTAAGCACCACATTGAACAAGGAGAGTATCCCCAGGCACTCGATGTGGCGGACGAGGTGTTCCGCCTAACCAAGCAGGAGCGGGACGCTGTGTTTGAATACTTTTGCACGTCCTATCAAAGTTTTCGTCAGGCGGTGGTGCCGATTATCGCGTCGGACATCTTTTTTGCGTATGCGAGTGCCTCACTAAATGCCTCGCGTTATGCCTGTGTGGAGGCCATGCTAAAGGTGTAGCGGAGGACCTT
>JAIZPF010000037.1:26401-42932 GCA_020509355.1 Blechomonas ayalai | reverse complement strand
GGGGGGGGGCACCGTAGAGAGGCCACGTTTCACCGGGTCCCCAGAAGACCTATTCGAAAGATTTCCTGTTGTTCGTTTTGTTGTGTCTGACACACGCATGACACATGTGGAAAGGGAAGTGAAGCGATGCCTTCTCTCGGCACGCGTGTCACAGAACGATGGCGCGATTATACAGGCCTTCTCCGCACTTAAGGCCGCCTTCATCGCACGTGAGATATCCATTGATAAAGGGCCACCCATTCCCTCTGAGTTATTTATTCTGTGCTGTGAAGAGGCCATTGCACTGGGTGTGTGGGATGTTGCTGAGCAGTGCGAGGCGTACTTGGCATGCCAAGGAGGGGCGAGTAAACGTTCTCTGGAGGCGAGAGCGTGGTACTGCAAGGGGCTCGTCCAGTGCCACCGGCTACCAGAGGATCTTATGGACTTGGAGATGGCGGAGGAACGTATGACTTGTGCTTCAAGTGTGGTGCGAGGCATTACGCTAGCCATAGAGGAATGGCCTCGGGACGCATGGGTGGTTGTGTCTGGTGTGGAGACGCTGTGGTCCCTACTGTGTCCCATGTACCAGCCAGCCCATTACGGCAGCTTTGTAGACGTTCTTGCGTTTATTGTCAGCCTTCACGAGCGGTTAATGATCGGTGGGCCATTCACTCAAGTGCAGTGGGTGATGAGGTACGCAACGGCACTCAGGGGGGTTGGCCGGCACCAAGAGGCCCTGGCGCAGATAAACTCCGCTATGGAGACAGCGACGCGGATAGGCAATGAGCGTCTGCAACTTCAACTCTTACGTGTTCACACGAACGTGATGGCAAGCAGCTTATCCGTTGGCAAGGGAAAGCCCGATCCAGGCACACCCGCTAAGCAGCAACTCCTCCATCAAGCAGTACACCTCTCGCAGCTGTGTCTCTGCGGTCATGTAGACATGTCGCTTGCACGTAGTGAACTGATTCACATTCACGACCGCCTCGTTGGAACCGCGGTGACGGAGAAGGAGACGCGCTCCAAGGCTAAGGGGAAGTCTGCCAAGTTCCCACCGAATGAAGTGGCACAATGCGAGCCAGATCTCGTTCAGGACGTGCTAAGTGACGTTGTGCTCAGCTTAGCGCTATGCAACGAGTGGGAGCGGTGCGAGGAAACGGCCAAGAAGCTTCTTCAAGACCCCCGTGTACGGCCGTGTACGTTCGCTATCTTTGCGGAGACGCTGCACCTCGCCACTGTGAAGGGACTTTTAAGGCTTTCCGATGTCCCTGACGCTTCATACCTAACAACAGCAATGTCGAACGAATTGTTCTCTTGTATCGGGGCGATAGAACGCGCCATGGAGAGT
Organism: Blechomonas ayalai; assembly: GCA_020509355.1. Classification (NCBI taxonomy): domain Eukaryota; phylum Euglenozoa; class Kinetoplastea; order Trypanosomatida; family Trypanosomatidae; genus Blechomonas; species Blechomonas ayalai. The sequence continues at coordinate 41,605 of JAIZPF010000037.1, read as the reverse complement.
GTGCGTATGATTCCTAATGTGTCCGAGCGCGCCTACACCCTGCAGGTGGGGTGTTGCTTGCTGTGGAATTTTTGTCTTCCGCTCATGCAACCAGGTACGCATCCACGACTGCGGAGTGCCCTGCGCCGCATTGTAACCGTTCTTGAGGAGACGAACAGTGCTTCCCGATGTCTACAGATCCGAGCCGAATATGAGTCCAGCTTGGCGGAATTTGAAGAGGACAACCTCTCCCTAGTGGTGGTGCAGTTGCGCAAAGCACTCTCTCGTGGATTTGTCGCACCAAACATGGATGGCACCCTCTCCTTTCCTATGGATCCTCCCCTACTGTGGCTACAGTGTCGCACAGCCATCCGTCGGGAGGGGGATAGCAGCACGCTCTCCCCAGAGAGACAGGCTCTCTACGGCATTGAGCAGGCCAAGCTTTCCACCGTAGCGTCGAAGAGGTTGGTATTGCTCAAGGGAGCCTTCAACAAGTTGCCTCCGCTCAAGCCCATGTTGCTATTGGATGGTGATGTGCTGGCGAGCTCCGTTGCCAACGACTGCACTGTAAGAGAGCGCAAGCGGCGGAAGACTCTCGGAGCCTCTTCTACAGCCCCGCCAGCATTTGCTCGGGCAGGCCGCGCACCAAAGTGGTTTCTCGCCAACGTGTACTATTCCCTTCTGATGGAGTGTAATAAGGATCTTGGCCCATCTCTCATCCCCGTCGCAAAGAATGTGGCACAAGCCCTGTGCAACATGGAGCTGTTGCCAGAAGAAGGTAATCGCGACTTGATCTGTATGAAGGGCAATGCCTATCTCTCGCTGGCCGGCGTGCTCATAGCGGAGCACGATGAGCCAGCCGTACTGACGGCTTCGGATGCCCCTGGAAGCGAGCGGCGCCACGTGGAGATTATCGACACGCTCACAAAAGCAGGTGATGTGGCACGTACCCTTCAGACCCTGGGCTTCCACAGCTCGTGGATGACCATCAACGCGTGCCAGATGTACCTTAACTGGCGGGCGGCGCTGTTTTCACGTGGGTGGTTCGCAGAGGGCACATCGAGTGAACTTGGCAAACTATACACCCTTTTAATGCACCTCGGCATCGACTACAATCATGAGCATCAACTAACCGTTGACCTTGGGCTGATGTATGTCCTAGCGCTTCTTCAGGACTACATGCGCTCAAAAGGCGATGCCGTAGAGCCCGTCAACTACGAAGCGTTTATGTACAGTATTTATCATTACCCCCGTGTGGAGTCCAACAACAGCACTCTGAAGCGCGCCCTCGAGGTATGCCGGGAGGTGATGCAGGTGGTCCAGTTGCCTTCGTACAAGGCCTATCTTTCTATGCTGTATCCGTGTGTGTGTCGACTCTCCAGTACAAAGTTGGACCCTGTTGCTCACCCTCAGGAGCAACTTTTGATTCTTCTGGGCCGCATTGCGGGCCCCATGAACGTCGACGAGAAACGCGCCATGCTTCGGAAGGAGGCGCGGGATTTTCTTCTTGCTGATCCCGCCGTACAGCTGTGCGGGCATATGGCCATGCACGCCGTCAACCTCAACGACGAACAAACCGCCCTGGAGATGTGTCAGTTGGCTGATAGCCTTTATAAGGACGGGAAGCTCGGCTGGGGAACGCTGAACCCGCCGCCAGAGAGTGTAGCGGGCACGCTGTTTGCTTCCTCCGGACCGCCTCCTCCTCCACACCCAAGTACTAGCAAGGGCCCGGCGGTTGTTGCTACCCTTCATGCTGCAGAGCGAGAGTTTCCAAAGCCGTCGACAATGGATTGGCTGTGGTACGCCCGACTACTGCTGGTGCAGGTTTCAATGCTTTGCCAGCGCAGTGATGGCAGTGACCGGGACAGTCGCCAGTCACTTAGCCTTCGGATGCTAACCTTATGCACAAACAGCTGTATAGCGGCATCCCATGGCCCACCATCATTGCGCAATGGACAGATCACTAAAGGTATCCTTCTTTACTATCAGGAGGTGAGTTACCTATGGAAGAGCAGCTGCCAACCAAGTATGATACTACCGAGCCTTCAGATGCTGCTGTCGAAGCACATTCTGGGACACCTCAACATTGGAGGGTCTGACAAGAGGGCTCTGCTGCCCCCGGTACAGGAGCGGCTTGCCGAGGTGCTGAACCGGCTAGGATACATTCTCTTCAAGTGTTGTGTACAGGTGGGAACCTTTAAGGAGGGCATGCAGGTGCTTCACTCCCTCCGCCAGGTGCTCCCACAGCGGTACACGGCGAGTTACCGGGCGTTGGAGATTGAGTTCCGTAGTCGATTAGGTGCACCTATTGCTGGGCTGGTTCAGAAGACCGATGACCCCGTGGCGGACGCGATTGCCTGGTCGGCGGCGGCACTGCATGCACGCCATCCACCGGAATCCATGCTAGCCTGGAAAGAGGCGTTGACCGCCGCTGATGCGCATCCCATCGCCAAGGCGAGCTGCTTGGTGGAGATGACGCAGGAGCTCTGCAGGCATAACCGCCTCTGCATCCATGATGTACGAGTGCTTCTCTACTCGGCCCTTGATCTGGTGGAGGGCACTAGTGCTTCAAATGAAAATCCCACTAGCACGATTACTGTAGCTACAACGCGTAGGCAACCGACGGAGAATAGGGCCCGGACTCCGGCACCGAGACTGCGTAGTACAATGAGTGCGCGGACACTGCTTCTTAACACCACAGTAAAGTCAATGAGCAGGGGCCTGGGGAAGGACGTTGCCGCACCCAAGCGCGACAGTGAAACCCCTACGCTTCGGAACGTCCTGTTGGCGCTTCGAATTGTGTATCTCCTCTTTGCCCTTACCCCGAGCCACGAGGGTGAGGGCATTGGTGGTGGAGGGTGTAAGCACGATTGGGCTATCCTCATGGTACATTATATCGAATGCCTATGGAGGTTGGTGGTTAGCCACCTCAGCGAGGCGGCGGCCATCGGCCCGACTACATCAGGGAAGCAGCCCAAGGCGCAGCTGCCGCCTCTAACTTTGCCCAACGACTTTGGCAGTTGGTGTGGGTTTTTCTTCATCCCAGGTCATGTGGACGCCTTTCGTCTCACCGCCACGGAGGATGCCAAGTACAACAACGAAGCGATGCAGGGCATATGCCTGGAGCTTGCTGATTTCCTTGTTCAGGAGCGCATGGAGCCGTACTGCTTTATTGTACTCACTTGGATCCACTTTTCGGCGTGCTGGCGCTACGGGTGCACCGACTTTCGCACTTTGGGGGTACAGCAGATGGTACTACTAAATGCTCGGCTGGCGGCGGCGCAGAGTGGGTGTGGCCCACTGGGTTATGTGTACACCCCCCCACGTCTACCCATCTCGTACTGGTTGGCACTACAGGAGGGCCTTTCTGAGGGTCAGCCGAGCCCATCGAGCCAGCCGGCGCATAGCCAGGGACCTGTGCCACTTACGTTTTCCCCGTTCATTGGTGGCACACGCGACGTGCTGGTTCGTACAGCCGAGACTCTGGAGGCCCTTGGCTGCACGCACGAGGCAGCGGAGTGGGCATCCCGCTTGCTACCGTATGCGGAGCATGCAGACGATATCCACGCTCTCTCTCGCTGTGTCCTACTGCAGTGCCACATGTTGGTCCAGGCCAGGCAGCCCGAAAAGGCTCTCGCACTACTGCAAGCGAAGGAAGCAGCGGGTATACTGCACGAGATGCCGTTGCAGGACGTTATTCGCTGGTGCTCGCAGAAGGTCCGGCTACTCTGCACGCCGCCTCATGCACTGGAGCTTGTGTCTGTGTATGGGCAAGTGGAGGAACTGACTGAGCAGCGTGTTTCCTCGCTGCCCGCAGAAACGCTGGCGGCTGAGCTCGGCCGTTCCATGAGCGCCTCCTTAATGGAAGGATTCCGCTGTTTCACAGCAGAGCTGCTTGCCAACGCGCTCTTCCCATCCCCAGCTGTAGATCGAGATCGCCTGTGGGAGCCGTGCCTCTCCTTATTGCAGAGAATATGCGGGATTCTCTCTCAAGCAGCGAATTGGAGATGCCGTCTGGTGGCGGTCTCCGTTGCAGCCCAGATGCGACCATTTGTAGACCCCGACTGGCTACACAACCACCAGGACATGCCGTCTGTCGTTCAGCTCCTGCACAGCCTGAGTGACGAAGCAAGTGAGCTGGGACGCATTCTCGCGGCGGTGGAAGACGACATTCGCTCACGGCTTCCCATGATCTGCTCGACTTCCCATATCCCCATACAGTCAAGCCTGTATTCGGTTGAGAGCCGCATCCTGCAAATGCAAGCCGTGAATGCAACACAACGGCTCAGTGTGTCGCGATTCGTGCTGGAGAAGTACCGATCCTTGACCATGCAGCAGCTAAACATTCCTGGTGGTGGTCCCTCCGAGCTTGAGAGCGATGTACTACGGTTCATGCGGGACCCGACCAAACATGGCCAATCCGAGGCTGCAAGTGTGGTGGCGGCAGAGCTGACAGCTCAGTGGGAGGCCCCCATTCTTCAGGTATCTGAAGAGACTCGTAATGCCTTTGCTCACTTTGGCATTTCACTGCAGCTCGTGCGAGATGCAAGCCGCTTTGGCGTGCGTAATGCTATCTTCCGCGCCAAGGAGGTGGTGGGTAGCGGGTACTTCAAGGTGTACTACGATGCAGCTCACTTCCTCGCCCGCATCGAGCTGCGCGCCATCGTGGAGCGTAATTTGGGGGAATTGCCAGGGTCTGCGCTACAACTCGAGGAGGGCGTGAATGCCCTGCTTAAGTCATACTGGTCCTCGTGCCCCATCTTAACCATCGAGCAGTCGTATACTACACGCAAGGGGGCTGGAGGGGAGAAGGCCCGTGGGAAGCGTCGGCCCACGACGGTCACGAAGCCGCTTAAAGATCCAGTGGAGCTGGGCGAAAAGGAGAGTCTTCTGCTGGCGTCGTTGTATACAGTCATTCAAGATGCGCAGAACCGTTTCGACTTTGGGCGGATGTGCTCGTGCTTTACTATCCTGTCGCATCTGTTCATGCTGTGGCACCGCCCTAGAGCAGCTGGCTGGGCGGTGGAGTTTGCGCAGGCTTCCAAACTCTTTGGTCTTCTCGTGCGGGAGTGCTTTGCGTTGATGGGGGATACCGTGGAGGGCCGTGCGTGGCGTAAGCTGCAGGTGCTGCTGGCCTCTCCGTCTGAGCTCAACTTCACCTCGGAGTACGCTGACGCACGAAGGGAGCTGCTGTCCGTATCGCCTATGCTGCGCCGCATGGAGCTGCTTCCTGAGTGGCCAGCCGACCCAGAAGTGGCGAGTCCGTCTCTTCCGTGTGACGGCCCGGCACTGTCACTCGTGCAGGACGGCGAGGGGCCATTCTTTTTGGTTGGTTTGCGACACGTGGACGGCACGATAGACTGTCGTCGCGTGGAGGTGTCAGTCCCAACGTTGGAGTACCTGGCGGACGAGATGGTCGCTCTCTCCGTCGAAGGTAAGCGGCGACTTTTGCAAGAAAATTGGGCGACTCCGTTTCCAAAGGACTCGCCCGTCGAGATGGACATGTCGGCGTACCTGGCTCGCTTAGAAGAGGCCATGGGACCTCTCTTGGCAGACTTCTTGGGTACCATTACCGCACAATGTACCTCCAGCCCGCTGTATCTCTGCCTGGATCCTCTTCTGCAGCCACTTCCGCTGGAGCTTCTCCCCTGCTTTGCAGGGGTACATGCCATCCAACGGGAGCTCTCCGTCACCTGCATTCTCCGGAAACTTCATGCCCGAGGAGGGAAGCTCTCCAACAGTGTACTGAATCTTGTGGATTTGTACGGGGAGCACCCGGCATCGGTGGAGGCGATCCTTGGTTCGGATCATCGCACTAAGGGCTCGCAGAGCACATTGGTGACGTGTACCACAGGGGATAAAGGAACCGCCTTCCCCTCTCCACCGGAGTACGTGTCTTTAATGATGGGCTCGCCACGGTTCGGGGCTGTGCTGGTGGACACTTGTGGCCCTCTGTGGGGCGCCTTGGAGCCTTCATGTCTGGCCACTCTTCAGCTGGACCACATACAGAACTTTTTGCTAATTGTTGATGGGGTGAATGAGCTCTCTGCCCGCCGGGAGCAGAAGGAGGAGCTCGCCAAGGACGCACAGGTGCGGGTGTGGACGCGGAAGTGGTTTTTGTCCCTCCTTCTCCTCGCGCGTGGGGTGCACTTTATGGCGACCAACATGCTACCCGGTGCGCCAGCCCAGAACGATGCCCTGTGTAGACGGTGCTCGTCTTCCATTTCATCTGGTAGGGGCATCATAGAACTGTGCGCAGGTACCTCCGCGAAAGGAAAAGCTCCTGCCAGGAAGGAGGTGATGACGTACTACGGCGCCTGTCCGTCCGTCGCCAAACTAAAGTGATATGGAAAGAGGCTGTCCGCGGTTGAGCAAGGGATGTGCCTTCCGCTGTCACCCATGAAAGGCGTGCACACCGTAGTGCTGTCTGGCTATGCTTAACCGCTGGATGATGCGATCGGCGACGTTACCGTACTTCGTTGCGATGATGTGTGAGCGAGAGGGTTACTCGTCTGCGTGCCGCGCTCCTACCATACGTTGACAGGGGACGCGAGACTGATGTGATTGTTAATGTACAGACTTACTCACACACACACTCGTTGAGTGCCAAGGGAGTTGGCATTTTGAGATATCTTCTCTACTATGATGGTTATGTGCTGCAAATGGGCGGTACACTTGTGCTTCCGTATCGGGCAAGTATTTTCCGTATCCCCGGTCACGTGTCTTGTGGGATGCGGAGATGTTTCTGTGAAGCATGTTTCTTCTGCTCTTGGATTCGATCCTTTTCATTTTTAATGGGTCATTTGTTCACTATCCCTCCTAGGCCTTTGACCTACCCGCACTTTACCTAGGGAGACGATGAAAAATTTCACCCGCCGTATTCTCAGTAGCGGCAGAGGGCCCACTACCCTTAGGATTGATGAGGCGCCTGCTCCCATTTACCACACGCTTTCTAGCTTCCGCTGGCACTTGGACACAAGGCCCCCGGCGAGGGCTATTGTTGTACACGATTTTATGAGCAGCTCATTTGCGTGGCACGAGTTACTTTATGGCCCTCTCTCTGGTTGGCCCACGGAGGGTGCCACCCCCACCTCACCATTAGAGGTGTACAGTGTGGATCTCCGTGGCCACAATTACTCGCACAAGGTGCCCGTGCGCCCATCCGACAACTACACCCTTGCATGTGCGGCCGACGTCTCACTCTTTAGGCGCGACGTGACGCGCTGTGAATCGTATTTGGCAGGCTATGGCTTCGGGGCGTTGGTGGCCTTCAACGCGGCGCTACACTCTCCCGATGCTTTCACGTCGATGGCGCTGTTTGTAACCAAGCCAAGCCAGCTGTTCAGCTGCGATCCGTCGGAGTATCGTGTTCGCCAGATAGTTCAGTCAGCCCCTACCGGACTCCAAACGCTCGCAGACTTGAATGCGTATCTTCAGACGCACGTGCCAAATCTGCATGAGCGGGCGGCGCTGCTGTCGTGTGCCGAGATACATGACCGTGGTGGCGTTCAGTTCCGCTTCAGTCCCGATGTCTTGAGACGGGAGGAGATCATGAAGGGAGGGCACCCTGACACAGGTGTGGCCTTCGACAAACCGGTCACGGTCTATTTGCTCGGCAACTGGGATTTGACTAGGGAGGATGAGGCACAGTTCCGTGCCCATTGCCCACAGGCAACGTTTATGAAGGTGGGAGCAAACCCGGATGAGCTGCTGTCGCCCTCACTTCCAATAGCCCGGATGATGCTTCAGGCATTTGGACTTGTCGGTGGACTACAGGAGGGCGAGGCGGCAGTGTGAAGGGGGCGAGTGGTAGAGTGGATTGGAGAAGGGGGAGGGGGTCTGTACACCTCATAAGAGACCCTACTTGTCTCTTACAGTTTGCTGACGACTTAAGGGGGGCTAACTGAACGAATATATTGGATTGCCCGCGCTGGATAATCCTGCACAGCAGGTGCCCCTGGCGTCCAAATGGCGACGGAGGAGAGGGGGGGGAGGAGGGAGGCATGTGTGGTAGGCTGTATGAGCGCTGCTCCTGCGCAGCAAAGCAACAGCACGCCTCACGTGGCTCTTTGCATCTGTTCGTCTCCTACCAAGTTAATGGTATTTGTTTTTTTCTCCTCTGTCTCACGGTCACTGCAAAGTAAGTAGTCACTATCTTCTTTAGAACGAGGGGCGTGTACACGGCGCGTTGCGGACGAATTGTGAAGGCCTTCGTCTGGACTATGCACTCAGCTCGGGGGTTGCTCGGGGTGACCCTTGTTGCTGCTCTCTTTCTTTTCGCCACCACATGTTGTGCAATCCACGAGGATGAACAAGGCCTCCGTGATTGGATTATGCGCTTTGTAGGTGACGTCCATTACGCCTCCGTTCCACCTGTTGCCGATCCAACACATGTGTTTGTGGCTTCCGCTGACGGTGCCGTCGCTGCCATTCCTCTCAATTGGGCTGGAGGAATGGATCCCACCTGGCGCGTGCTGTATTCTGACCCTCCGCGGTGCCTTGCCGCCACTTCTCGTGCGGTGCATGTCGTGACCGCGATGGGTTCCGTGTACCTACTTGACCCCTTTACGGGCCGCGTGGAGACGACCTTTGTTCTGAAGTTGCCGCAAGGCGCCTCCACGGCTGCCTGCCATGCCAGCGGCGATCGCATTACCGTAATCACCTACGATGGCCACACAGCACACAATTTTATCGTGGACACCACCTCCGAGGTGGAGGTAGTTTCTCCAAGCAGCTCGTTCGCTGTGGGTGAAGGTGTAACTTCTATTCGTCTGGCTGGTACGAACGTTTGGGCGAACCAGGCCGGTAAGGCCGTCCAGTGGGACCTCGCCTCGGGCTCTCGCCTGAAGGAGCTTCCTGGCACCTGTTTGGATGTCACCGTCACGGGTGAGGTGACTATCCAAACGCCGTCGGGCATCTCCCTTCACGTGGAGGGAAAGGACGCGGTACAGACCCTATGCCAGCAATGCAGTGCTTCGTCTCTGCAGGACGCTGCCCGGAGCCACTTCATCAACACAGTTACTGTGAGCGCCAAGGGAGACAACCTTGTGGTTGCCTTTTCCTCTGGCCCCACCTCTGTGCCCGCAGCGGCAAGTGCCTCAAATCCGGTGGTACTCCTCGCCTTTTCAACGGAATGGGGGCCGTACGCTTTGATAAAGGGTGGCAACCAGCACCTTTACCTCGTGAGCTCCAAGAGAGGACTTGTGTGGAAGCGCATGGAGGGCCTCGCTGCCAGCGCCGCCGCCATCATTGCGGATCCTGTTGTCCCACTGGACCACTTCTCCTTTAATAAGCAAGTGCTATTGGCCTCTACGGCCGGTGTACTGTACTCCATCCCTTTAGCAGCGATGGGCACAGAGGTGAACGTCATTGCTGACTTCTCCCTCCCCTTGGTCACCAAATTGCGGGTATCTTCAATGCAGGAGGTATCCGTTAAGACACTCACAATGCTGGACGCTACCACGGTTGCCATTCAGGCCACATCAGGACGCAAGACCGCTGTTCTCACCGCATGCCTTCGCAAGAACAAGGTGCTGGAGGTGTCTGTGACGGAGGATACTCTCTTGGTGACTCCATCATTCCACATCACGAAGAATCTTGAACTGAATGGGAAGAGCGGGCGTCAATCACTGGAGGTGTTTACCGTACAGATGAAGACCGGCCTGCTGGAGGGGTACACTGTTTCCAGTTCCACCCGTCGCGCCGTGCAGACGTGGACGCTGCGCATGCCGTTTCCCCTTGTGGCGTATGCCTCAGCCCATGAAGATGCTAACCGCGTCGATGTCGTGAACTCCCTCCTGGTCTACTCCAACAAGACGGGCAAGGAGCCTGTGGAAGAGGTCCGCCATCGCTATCCCACACGCAACGTAGTGGCTGTGGCGTACTACGAGCCCGCCGATGAGGAGCTGCCGACTCTGGTTATTGTGGCAGTGGATACCGTTACCGGTGGTGTGCTCGCGACAGCACGCCACCCCAATGTTGAAGGGAGCGTAAAGATGGTCGTGGTCGAGCACAACATTATCTACTACTTCATGGATGCGAATAAATTGCGCTACTGCTTCGGGGTTTGGGAGATGTTTGAGGAGGAGATCGGTCCTGTCATACGCAAAACAGCTGTCGCCACCTTGCCGCATATTGTCGCGTCTTCCTTGGTGAAGGAGCACCGCGTCTTCAGCTCCCACGCCACTCGCCCGCCAGTGGTTGTCGCCTCCACGCTTGGTGTCTTCGGTGGCCCTATCGCGGATATGAGCGTGACGACGTCTCGCAACGCCATTGCACGCAAGAACATCGTACTGGCCTTTGAAACAGGACGTGTGGCAGTTGTGGAAGTACGGCGGCTGCTAGAGGGAGGTCAGCTTCCTCTGGGCCCTGATCGCCAGATAACCCACGCCATTATTCCCAGTACTGCCTTGGCGTCCCACAGATACCGTGTGGCTCTGCCCAAGCGTGTCTTTACGAGCCCCACTGGAATCGAGAGCTCTTGCCACGTCTTCGTCACCGGCTTAGATCTCTTCTACGTCCGCTCCTCCTCCGGCAAGCCATTTGACTTTTTAAACAGTGACTTCAACAAACCGCTCCTCATTACTCTCGTGTGCACCTTTGTGGGGCTTTCCGTGGTGGTACGCTACTTGGTGCAGCGAAAGAGCCTAAATGCCTTGTGGCGATAAAACGCTCAGATGAAGCTAGACAGCCGGCCCCGCTTGGCAGTAGTTCAGGTATGAAGGAATATAATGAGTGCCTCACAGACGTCTTTCCCACCCCTTTCTCTCTTACCACCGTTAGCATCTGCCGTTGTGATGCGTAAGGTGACTCTGTTGTGGTGCGATACAGAGAAACACGCTGAATGTGGTATTTTCTTTGTGTGGGTGCTTACCCTGCATCTGCTACGCCTTTACCACCCTGCTACCTCAATTCTTGCTCTGGGTAGGGTGCGAGTGGGAATTTCATCCGTCCCCTGAGTCTCTTCCCCCCCCCCCCCTGCCGTAGCCCGTGAGTGTTTGCGCGTATGCAGCGTATTGGTGCTTCCTTACTGAAGAGTGATACGCGGAAGAGGAGCTCCCCCCCTCTCTAAAGAATGTGAAGGGAACTATCGTGAAGACATCCAAGAAGCACCAAAGTTAAGGGAATAACGTAACACGCTGAAGGAGGGGCGGCGGTATATACGGAGGTGGAAAAGTATGTAGGCAGGCGAAGGTTGCGGAAGGAGGATATCGTGGTGTGTGCAAGTGCATGCAGTTGGGAAAGGGTGATGGCTGATTCATTGTGGGCGCCGCATGATAGTTGTACTCACAGGCGGAGGGAGGACGAGGCGAAGTGCACTTGGGCGTACAGCACCGCTGCTGTCGTTATCATGGACTCGGTAATACTGCGTGCTGCTATGCGTTTTTTCTTTGCTGTTGTACGACCCTGCCTCTCTCTGCTCCTTTTCTGTTCCTTCTGGTCGCTGGCGACCGTTCCAGCCTCTGTTGATGTCCTCACGGGTCAAACAGGACGATCAATACAGTTCCCATGAGGTTGCTCCGCTGTCGAGAAAATCAGAAATCGTGGCGGGAATGCCTCGGAGGAGGGCTTCCAAAGCCCAAATGGCTCTCAAAGAAGAGATGGTGCAGGAGGAGCTACGCGCATGGCAGACGCGAATGCGAGAGGAACGGACTCGTAGACTTCAAAGTTCGAATGTGCGTGTCCCAATGGAGAAGCTTCCACAGGACAAAGCGCCTTTCCATTCCAGGCCCGTCGTATCAGTGCACCCATCCCCATCAGAACAGGGTATGTGGTGCTCGCTGGGTGACTACCGAAGAGAGTTGGCAAAGGTGAGCGCACAGGTGGCACCGAGAGCACATGGTGTAAGCCACGAGGGCGTCCCAACTTACCACAGTAATCACCTTGATCCGCGTGATGTGCGCTTCTTCGAAGCACGAAGCATTGTGAAGGACTACATACAGCGCTCTACAACAGCTCAACCACCAAAGGGGCGCCACACCGCTAATGGTGGGACTCTTGAGGGCTATCGCGATGAGTTGAAGCGCGCAGTGTCGCCGCGGGCTCGCACGACTGGAACAAATGCTATCGACAAGCATCGAAAACCAGCTCGTCCCCTGCCCCAACCCAGCCAAACAGAGGAGGCCAATACAGCCTTCCCTCGACCGACACCGCATCAGCAGAAGCCGATTCGGCGAGCTCTCGAGCAACAGGAGCGCCATCGGGAACTCTTCTTCAACATGCAGCATCGTGTGAGGGCCTCTGTTGCGGGTGCTTCATGTGCAGACCCCACACGGTCAAGGGCTGACTGGGTGAACCCGCCTTCCCCATCGCGCCCGTTGTACGGCGCATCCCCGCCCGAGAAAACACCCAGGGAGTCGGTTACTCCTCCCCCGAACCCAGTCTCCCACTGGATAGATAGTCCACCGGCCCTGGCCACCTCCATGCGTACTCCTGCTGCTCCTGTGTCTGTGAATTCCAGAGATAGCTACAATGGCACCTTTAATACCCCTCCCTCTCGGTTCACACCCCGAATCGTGTATCAGCACGATCGTCTCTATGCGGGCCAAGGCGTAGACAATCGCTCGAACATTCTGCACGGGGACGGGTGGGATGCGCCGGCGGGTAGCAGTTGCGATGTGCACGGATGGAGGAGCCGCGATAGATGGAGCCCCACCCATTACCACGTGGATCGCGCATCCGTCACACCGTGGCGCGAAGGAACGCTAAAGCCTAAGGAAGAAGTTGAAGTGCCGCTGCCCTCGCCCGCGGTTGCCCAGATGACACAGAGGGGTGGACTGAAGAGCAGTGCCCTGACGACTAAGCAGACCTACGCGCCGACAAGTGTTGCATCACTGCTGAATCATATGTCTATTCCTACTACTTCTCTCAATCGTTCCGATCTGTTTCAGGGTGAGGGAGTGCCAATGGGAGGCGAGTCGAGCCCTGCACCACGGCAGTTGCGGCCGCTTCCCAGTGCCTAGCCCACCATACATCGGCGAGGGGACTTGGCGCTATCCCATGTTTTGACCGCTGCTGTCTCTTCGTTGAGGCGCTGGTCTACTGTGCAAAGCAACGGCCCGGGGGGAGGAGGTGTTTCACTGATGGGAAGTTTGCTGCGCGATTTGCACGTGACTGGTCGCTTGCGCGAAGGGTCGTGTTACTACGAATATGCCTCCTCTGTCCCTTTCTTTCCTGTGTGGTCGACCGTGGTTTCCTTGTGGTTTATGGCTTGGGTGAGGGAGCGCCATGGGTTCCTTGGCGCAGGGCTTTTGCGAGAGCACATTGAATGGGCCGTGCACTGCCGAGCATGTCGCGCAATGGCGGAACCCAACACTGCAGATAATTGATATTCAGCGTTACCCGCGACGACACCCGGCAACGACAGCTGCTTCTTCGTCGTCTGCTTTGCCAGCCACCTCTCGGTTTTACGTCGCTGCCTCAGACGGATTGTCGCTTGTATGGCTTGTCGTTCCCCCCGGCACCGAGATGGAGGAGCTGATTGGTGGTTACCTGCTTGACATCGGTTCCTGTGTGACACTTACCGAGTACACGGTGCTCACCGCAGCGAATGGCCTCAACGTGGTCGTTCCCCTTTGGGTAACATACTCTGCTAATCCGCTATCACTGATTGGCGAGGTCCGCTATGATAAGGCTCTCTTCCAGCTTTCAGGCAAAGCTCTGGTAAAGCCACCAACTGGGGACGCGAGCTTCTCTCGGCGTGTCCACACAGATGAACTCATCCATGTTACCCTGGGGGACCTATTACGTGGCTCAGAGTACACTGTGGGGAACTGGGCCATTAAGTTACGCATCGTTTGGAAGGGACAGGAGCGACGCCGCCCCGCTCAGATGCAGCACCTGAGCAAGCGTCTTCCCTCCGATGGTTTATCGTCGCGGAGTGTAACAGAGTGTGTCGGGGTGGATGTGCATGGATATGCAATGCCCTGCGAGATCTGGGGCCCGTCTGGCGTGACTGAAGGCTTTCAAGAGGGAGATGGAGTCATCCTGGCGCATGGCCGCATCTCCTGGGACGGTAGTGCGGCTGCACACCTACACTTCGGCGCCCGCTCCCTCGTGCGGGTCCTGACAGAGGAAGAGGCCGAGGTCCTTCCGCATCATCTCTCTAACTTAATGGGGACCGCTGCCACACAAGTTTTTTCCGTGCGCTCCGTCATGGAGGAATCAGCGTACGGTGAGTTGGTGTCCCTCGTCGGGCGGGTCCGCAGTGTGGGTGCTGCTGCCTATGTGATTACCAAACGAGGCCGGGTGCTGCGACTTGTGTTGATGCTGGAGGACTGCACAGATCCTGTCTCGGCCATCGCCGTGACGCTATGGGGGGAGGTGGCGGAGAAGGTCGATCCAGCAGAGGGGGAGCGCTGGTACATCCGAAGTGGCATAGTACGAGAGTTTCAGCGAAGTAAGACGGTGACGAGCTCGTGGTCTACGGTTGCACTTCGAGTGATCGATGCCCCATCCTCAGTACCACTGGGCAGGAGTCCGCCGAGCCTCATCGGGGTACCGACATTGGGCGACCCCTCAGGAGGCAAAGTCGCTCAGCAAATGCCAGATTCACACTCGAGGATGGCGGGTGAGGGAGAGTACATGCAGCTGGTGTTGAGTCTGGAGGATGCTTCTCCGACGGTGCCTGCACTGGTGCGCGTGCAACACGTCGCCCTTCCCATCATTTCTGCACGCTGCGCTGGGTGCCAGAGATTCGAGCCGGTGCCCCCGGCTGGTACGCCAGAGATTTGTTCCTCTTGCGGGGGAAGCGACTTGGCGAGCCAGTTTCGTCTTCATTTGTCGTTTAGTGATGGGAACAGCTATGTGGATGGACTTGGCTATACTTCAGTCGGCGAGTCCCTTTTTGAGATGCGGGAGGATGAGTTCGTTCTCCAGACGAAGCAAGTGGCGGGCTTTGAGCAGAATATGAGTGAGCGGCTAATCGGGCTTCCAGTCTTGGCATGGCTAATGCGGCAGCATGGCGATGAGCCTCATCTGTTGGTGAACTGCAAGCATGTGCACATGGCCTCCTGTGCCACCATGTTGGCATCTACGATCGAACACATCATGGGCTCACTGGATATGTGATGGAAGAGACGGTGAAACGTGGTGCCCGTGGGGGTGGTATGGCATGCGAGAGCTATCCCATGTGCGGCTTGTTTCCCTTGGTGGTTACTGCAACAGTGGGGGGGGGGGAGCTGTGTCTTGTAGAACGTGACAGAGAGTTTTTCAAAAGGTGGGAAA
>JAIZPF010000037.1:0-25982 GCA_020509355.1 Blechomonas ayalai | reverse complement strand
GTCCGCATGTACGTTTAACCTGCACGGGCAGGAGAGCTGTCTTTGATCCACGGTCATTGCAGAGCGCTGGTGAATAGGTTTACTTTTCCTCTGGTAGCCGCCAGCCCTCGTCCAACAGGAACGGAAATAATGTTGGTGGATGGCCTTCCGCCGCGACGGGGTACTGGACTCTGGCACACCACGGTGAGGTGGCTGACATCGCCAGGGTAGGGGGGGGTGTCTGTGAAATTTTTTTGTTAAGCTGCCTCATCGTGATGGTTCTTTTCTTAATCCGTTTCTGTTCATCTACATGGCGCGCAACCCCTTTAAAGTGCTCCTCCTCGTGTATCTCTTTATTATTGGAGGATTGCCACCTGCTGTGGTACCCTGTGTATAGGCGAGCTTGTTCTCACTCTCTTTCACTCCCTCTGTGTGTGTGTGAGAGAGAGAGAGAGAATATATCTTATTATCTTTTTGAAGCGCAGAGGAGTAGCTTCCATATCGGTACACACCGGACCCCCACGCTGAGGAAGGAACGGCACCCGGTAGAACGAAAGGGGTGAGGAGGGCTGAAGGGAAGAGGGAATCAAACGGTCGCTCCGGACAGTGAACTCCCCATATATGGGCCGCCGTACCACATCCACGGCGGTGGACGACTGCTTAGAGGCGACTGGAAAGGCAATCAAGAAGTACTTGGGCGGTGAAGTGAGAAGCACAGATGTTGGCTCCTCGGTCGTGGTTGTGTCCTTCACCACGGACGGCAAGGGACCTGCCGATGCTGCTGCTGCGATACTCCGCGCCATGGTGAAGGTATCATGTGGTTCGGAAAAGGGCACCACCAAGGTCCCGGCCGGTGAGGTGCAGGTGGACACCAGCGTCCCTCTCCAGAGCAAACCGTTCGATGAAGCCCTCAGTGTGACGTCGTTTAACTTCGCCGAGTTGCCCGATGATAACGCGGGCATTTTTGCGGTTGCCGAGATGACCTACATGCGGCACCTGCAGAAGCACTCAGAATTGGCTGTCTATCTCATCTCGTCTTTCCCCAAGTGCTTGCAGCAGGGCGACACGGCTCGTGTGGACGTGAGTGTGGCCGGATTTGTCATATTCTCCATCGCCTCGACGGCTGGCAAGAGTATGGTGATGCGTGCCTTCACAAAGTGCATTGACAGTGTGATAGCGTGCATGTGCAGCGCGTCCTTTTCACGGGGTGTACTGCCGAAGAAGTGGTCCTCGCTGGATACGCTTGAGCCTCATCAGGTGGCGGATCTTCTTGAGGACGCACACCTCGCCATCTCCGATTACTGGAACGACAGCGCTCACGACCATCACTCACGATCCGAGACCGTCTTCCTGATGACAACCGTTGGCTCCGACTTATGCCAGTATTTCCAGAGGGTCACGGGGAACTCCGAGGTGTATCTGGGGGATAAGAAGGTTCTTGAGCAGGCACTTGGCTGTTGCGATGATTGGATCACCACATGTGCGAAGCTTACCACAATCGACTGGGGTGCCTCGTGGGGCTCCAAATTTGAAGACCGGAGTCTCATCCAGGTGCGGGACCGTCTTCAAACGGTGGTGGCGTACCGTGAGCTCATTGAGGAGGCGGCCGACTTGCTGGATGCGAATACGTTTCGAAGCTTTAAGACGGAACATCTCTGGGAATCCTTCTCAGGTGTGAATCTGTTCTCCACCACCCCGGCGGATGAGAAGGAGTGGAGTGCCAGCCTCACTGCCTTCCTCCGGCGGTTAGAGCCGATTGAACACCGGTGTGCCGTCGCGCTGCGTAACTTCTTTGCGTCGCACAGTCACTTGGCCCCACAGACAGCCCTGCACGAGTTCTCGCGCTTTCGGCAGCTGGTGAAGTGCCCCATCGTCTCGAAGGAGCTTGTCCCGGAGCGGGAGGGCCTTCTCGCAAAACTGAACGAGCGACTACAGTCAATACGCCTGGAGTTTGAGCGCCGTTCGGAGAGTACCGAGGATGAGGCCATCCTGGAAGAAGAGGATCGCCGGTGCCAGGCAGGTCGCTTTATGCCCGGTGTGGTGAACAATGTCGTTTGGCTTCGCCAACTTCAAGGCTTGGTGGAGGAGATGATTCACATGTGCCATTCTATCTTGCCGGATCTGAGCACCTCAAAAGACTTTGTGTCCGCGGCGAAGCGGCTGCTGGAGGAAATCAATGACTACGAACAGGAAACGTTCCGCAACTGGGCATTGGATGTGAAGGGAAGCAGTAAAGCCCTCACGCTGGATGCCAACGCACCGCTCATGCACATTGACGATGAGGGGCAGGTAGAGGTCAACTACTCTGAGCGGCTGGTGCAGCTGACAAAGGAGGTACGTGTATTTGTTGCCATGGGGCTTCGGGTGCCGCCGGAGATCTTGACCATTGCCAAGCAAGGGTTTCAGTTTTCCAAGCGCGGTGTGGCGCTCAAGCATGTGGCAAACATTTACAACTCCATGGCGAAGGACATTATCCCGTGCACGCAGGCCATGCTTCTCGAGCCGGCCCTGCGTGTGGAAAAGGTCATTACGGCTAGCGGCAACAGCAAGCTGACCTGGCGGAGCAAGGAGGAGGCGGACTACTTTATTGAGAAGCTTCGAGGGGTGGCGCAGTCACTGACGGATGACAACCGTCGGCTGCATAAGCTGAACCGCGAGATTGGCGTGGTCGTACAGGAGCTTTTCAACATAGACTTACTTCGCATGCGTGAGCGATGGATGTCAAAGGTACATCTCATTCGCGAAAAGATGGAGTCCTCGGGATTTCAGAACATGGGCGCGTGGAAGCTCTTCTGGGACATGCAGTTGTACAAGGCTTTAGAGTGCCAGTACCAGTTCGGGCTGGAGAGTCTGCACGAGACCGTCACAGAAATCAAGGCGGATATTGTGTACGACGCCGAGTCAGGACAGGCAGCTCTTCGCCCTCCGCTCGAGGTCATTCGCCAGCAGTACTATATGAACATCCGCGACTTCCTCACCTTTCCGATTCGCTTCCGCGGGTGTGGGGAGAACCACTTTTTCAAGGACATGCCCTCCCGAAACGAGCAGGGGGTCTTCTCCGTCATGTGGAACGCCTCTCAGCTCTTCAAGAAAGTTCAGGAGCGGTTGAAGCGCTTCACGCCACTCCTGGTGATCGGACGATGTGGCAGAGCGGGCAATCCCAGCTTGGAGGATATTGTCAGCCGGTGCTTGACCGAGGTGCAGCACTGGGAGCAGAGCATCCGCGTTCTCAAGCAGAAGGGTAAGGAGATCAACGCTGAGGAGCTGTTCATCAAATGTGACTGCATCACCCTCTGCACCGCAGGTATCAAGGGCACAGCAGAGGAGCATTTGTCTCGCTTCAGTGATGTACTGAGGATCACGCTGAAGAAGAGCACGGAGAAACACTTGGTTGTCATTAACGAGTATCTCGATCGTGTGGCGCAGTGTCTCGGCAGCAAGCTTACCAAACTAGATGAAATTAGTGAGTCCAACATGCTGTATGCTAAGCTGATGGAACAGCGTCCGTCCATCGAGGTGGAGTTTCACCATTTCTTTGGGAAAAACAATCTCCTGCAGAGTATGACTGGCGAGAAGGGACTGGACTTTGCCGCCACGAAGAAGAAGTGGGACTCCTACATGAAGCGCTTGAACTCCCACGAAGATGAGGTGGAGGAGCAGCTGAACCAGCTAAAGGCTTCTGTCAGTGACACCGTGAAGGCATGGCAGAAGGATGTAGAGAGATTCTCCAACCAGTGGCACGAGCTGAAGCCCAAGGACATGAAGGCGACTAAACCACTTGAGTTTGTGATGAAGAAGCGAGAGGAGTTTCAAAGCCTCAAAGAGCGTGGGGAGGAGTGTGTAAAGCAGTGCCAGTACTTTACGATGGAGGACCCCGACATGGCGCCCTTGGAAGACCTCGCGACGGATATCGAAGGCTACTACAGTATGTGGTGCATGCTCGGCGACTTCCATGAGCAGCTCAACACTCTGCGCGATGAGGCGTGGATCAGCTTCCGCGCCAAGGTCTACCGGTTTGAGGATTTTGTAAAGTTGTGGCAAGATAAGCTGAAGGAGCTGCCGGCGAATCCCATCACCGTACACATCCGAACCACACTAGATGAGTGGGGACGTTGTGTACCCCTTTTGAAGTACGTCCGCGGCGACGGTTTCACCCCACTACACTGGGGCGAGCTGTTTGGGATCTTGCGGCTGACAAAGGTCACGCAGGACACGTTGCGGTTTGGCCAGATCTTGGACAGCTACGAGACCTTGCTGAGGTCCGAGACAGCGGTGAAGAAACTCCACGCACGCGCGCAAGGTGAGGCGCAGATTCGGGAGGCCCTCGATGACGTGCGAGCATGGAGCACAGACGCTCGGTTTACCCTGTGTCCGCACCCCGACCGCCCCGGGCTCGTTCTGATCACCGACTGGAAGGATACCATGTCGGCTCTGAGTGATAATCAAGCACTTCTCATCAGCACCAAGGAGTCGCCGTACTTTTCTCTCTTTGCCAGCGATGCTACCAAGTGGGACGAGCGTCTCACCACGTTGGACGAGTACCTGCGCAACATGAACCAAATCCAGCGCAAATGGGTGTACCTCGAGCCGATCTTCCGTCGAGGCGCTCTACCCGCCGAGCAGGAGCGCTTTAACCGCATCGATAAGGAGTACCTGCAGGTCATGAAGTCCGTGCAGGCGGACAGCCACCTCATGGCGCTCGCTGCGCACGGGGAGTTCAAGGCCATTCTCCGCAACGTGCTTGAGCAGCTGGAGCGGTGCCAGAAATCGCTTAACCAGTACCTCGAGCAGAAGCGAGACAGTTTCCCTCGCTTCTACTTCATCAGCGACGATGACCTGCTCGAAATCCTCGCCCAAAGCCGCAACCCGACTGTCATTCAATCGCACCTCAAGAAGCTGTTTATGGGCATTCACAGTGTTCAGTTCGACAACCAGAAGGAGAATATTCAGCGCATCTATTCGGCCGAGGGTGAGGCAGTGCCGCTGAACAACCCGGTGCGCATCACGGATGAGGTGGAGGTGTGGCTAGCGCAGCTGGACGTGGAGATGAAGACGACGCTCAAGTCTCACTTGGTGCAGTGCGTGGCCAAGATGGATATTGGCGCGTACGCTTCACAGATACTGTGCACGGCAGAGATGGTCAACTTCACGGCGCGCACTGAAATGGCAATTCGTGACACTGCGGCTGGTGGCTTGAAGAAGCACAAGGCTAACCTGCAAGCCAAGCTGAGGGAGCTCACCGTGTACGCCGGCAGCAACAGTGACGCTCTGATCGGGATCAAATTGAAGGCACTCATCATGGATCTTATCCACAGCATTGAAGTGGTTGACCTTCTCATCGACAACAACGTGGAGAAGGAGTCCGACTGGCTCTGGCGGAAGCAACTGCGCTACTACATGGGCCAAGGTGGTACATGCGTCCTACGCATGGTGGATGCCGAGTTCAAGTACAGCTTTGAGTATCAAGGCAATGCACCGAAGCTTGTCCACACACCTTTGACGGACCGGTGCTACCTAACCCTTACCCAAGGGATGCAACTCGGCTACGGTGGTAACCCTTACGGCCCCGCGGGAACAGGAAAGACAGAGTCTGTGAAGGCCCTGGGCAATGCCATGGGCCGCCAGGTGCTGGTCTTCAACTGTGATGAGGGCATCGACTTCAAATCCATGGGCCGCATCTTCACGGGCCTCATCAAGTGCGGTGCCTGGGGTTGCTTCGACGAGTTCAACCGCCTCAAGGTGGACCAGCTCTCCGCCGTATCCCAGATGATTCAGGTGATTCAGGAGGCGCTGAAAAGTGGAGAAACCAGTTGCCAGTTACTGGGGCGCACCATCGATGTGGATCCCAACGCAGGCATCTTTGTCACACTGAACCCCGCTGGAAAGGGCTACGGTGGGCGCAGCAAGCTGCCCGATAACCTGAAGCAGCTCTTCCGCTCCATCGCCATGAGCGCCCCCGACAATGAACTGATCATGGAGACCATTCTGTTTAGTGAGGGCTTTGAAAACGCGAAGGAGCTGGCGAAGAAGACGGTGGAGATTTTCAATTTGTCTAGGCAGCTCCTCTCTCACCAACAACACTACGACTGGGGTTTGCGTGCGATGAAGGCGGTACTGCGTCTTGGCGGTACGCTGATTCACAGTTTCCTGATGGATCGTGTGGCGGGCAACGTTTCGGTGTCACCGTCCGAGGTGCTGCAGCGCGAGAGCGAGATTATCATTAAGTCTCTCCGTGTAAACACGTTGTCGAAGCTCACGTACGAGGATGCGATTCTGTTTAACCACCTCATCAGCGACATGTACCCCACGGTGGCGGTGCTGGAGATTGACTACGGAGAGCTACGCCCGGCGATTGAGGAGTCCATAAAGGAGCTCAACCTTCAGTTGGTGGAGGGCCAGGTGCACAAGATTTTACAACTGTATGAGGCTCTTCGACAGCGCATGGGTGTTGTGTTGGTAGGCCCCAGTGGAAGTGGCAAGAGCACTCTTCTTAAAGTACTCCGCAGGGCACTACAGAGACTCGGGAAGACGGTCCCGCTGTATGTGGTAAATCCCAAGGCGCTCTCTCGCGAGCAGCTACTCGGGCACATGGACCCTGACACGCGTGAGTGGTTCGATGGTGTGCTGACAGAGGCAGCCCGCAAGGTGGTGAAGGAGGAGAAGGAGGTGCAGTCATGGATCCTGTGCGATGGTGACATCGATCCTGAATGGGTTGAGTCACTCAACTCCGTTCTCGATGACAATAAGCTCCTGACGATGCCCAACGGTGTCCGCATCCAGTTCGGTGACAACGTTAACTTTTTGTTCGAAACGCATAGCCTCGAGTTCGCGTCGCCGGCAACGGTGTCCCGTATGGGCATCATATACCTCTCCGAGGAGGACGTTGATGCCAAGTCGACTGTCGCCTCATGGATTACAGAGCAGCCGGACGAATCGCGGGAGCAACTAAAGGGCTGGATTGACGAGTACTTCTACAAGGCGATTGACTCACTCGTCGCTACGGAACGGCTCATCGTTGAGACGACGAAGACCGGGCTGATCACCTCTGGCCTCAGCCAAATGCGGGGATGCGCCACCAAAGCGCAGTTCGCCCTTGCACTCATATACGGTTTGGGATCGTACCTTCCTGAAGACGCCCGAAAGGACTTTGCGAAGGACATCTTGTACCTCGTTGGCGAACGCGCTCCCGATGCAAAGAATCCACTGGATTTTCGGTATGACGACGAGCATCATGGCTACGTGGGATTCGAGTTCGAGCCATCATCTGACTTGACTGTTGACGAGCTTTACCGGCACCCGATGGTGGCCACCGTAGACTGCCAGCGCAATCTTGAGGTAATGAAGGCGTGGACCAAGCCGATCAAACCTGGCGTGTACCGCCCGTTTGTGTTGGTGGGCCCTGAGGGCTGCGGGAAGACCATGCTGTTAACTCATCTGTTTGAGAACAGCACAAGCACGCGCGTAGCCACGGTGAACTGCTCCGCCCAGACAGAGGCCATCCACGTGATTCAGAAGCTCAAGCAGACCTGCCAGATGTATACGTCGACAAGCGGTAAGGTGCTACGACCGAAGGACTCGGAGCGTTTGGTGCTTCTGCTTAAGGATCTCAACCTGCCCAAACCGGATCGCTATGGCACTGTCCAGCTGCACTCGTTTCTGCAGCAACTGGTGATCTACAGTGGATTCTACGATGCCGACCTGGAGTGGGTGACGGTTGAGCGCGTGCAGATTGTGGGAAGCATGAATCCACCAGGCAGCATGGGCCGCTATCCCGTTGCCCCACGTTTCCTGGCGATCGTGTCGGTGCTGTCCATCTCGTACCCATCGCGCGAGTCCTTACAGCTGATCTATTCGGAGTTCTTTAACATCATGATGCAGAGTCACCGCTTGCAGCTAAATATTCCTGGAAAGGGCGCCGCTGACATTGCACGCGTCATGACGACCGTGTATGAGGTCATTTCCACCCGTTGTACTGTGGATGTCGCTTCCCACTACATCTTTAACCCCCGGGATATCACCAAGTGGGCCCTTAACTTGCTCAATTACGCAGCGGACGTCGCAGACGCCATCGGTTACGAGGGCAGCCGCATTTTTGTTGATCGCCTGGTGACCCCTGATGAGCGCATGCGGCTGAGCAAGGTGATTATAGACAACCTCACGTCGTTTGCGGGGCATCGCGCGACGTCCGACACAGGTTCCGTGTACTACGTCTCGTGGCTGGACAGCGGCAGCGGGTCTGGCCGTACGACAAAGAAACTACTCCCTACGAAAATGGAAGACTTGAAGAAGTCTGCGGAGCAGTTTTTATTGAGCTACTCACGCGAGTACGCCGATCTGAGCGTGCAGCTCATTCCCGAGGTGTGCACATGGTTGGCGCGTGTGGATCGCGTTCTGTCCCAAGAACGGGGTAATCTGCTGCTGGTGGGCCGCTCCGGTGTCTGTGCTTCTGAGATTGTGCGACTCGTCGCCTATAACAACCGTACGGAGGTGGTCACACTGGGTCTAACGCGGGAGTACAATCTCAAGCAGTTCCACGCAGAGCTGAAAGGCGTGATGACCACAGCGGGGGTGGCGGGCCAAAGTGTCGTGCTCCTTTTGGAGGACTTCAACTTCTTCAACCCCCATTTCCTCGAAACGGTCAACTCCCTCCTGTCCTCTGGGGAGGTCCCAGGCCTGTTTGCGCCGGAAGAACAGGAGGCGATGCTGGGCCCGCTCAAGGAGGATGCCATCGGCGAGGGTATGACGCCATACAACTACTTTGTGGACCGCATCACACGCTTTTTGCACGTTGTGGTAATCATGGATCCAACAAATCCCAACTACGAACTCCAATGCCGGGCGAACCCCGCCCTTTTCACGCGATGCAATGTGTACTGGATGGGCGCCTGGGACACGAATAGTCTCAAGCTCATCCCACGACTTATGATGAGGGATGTATACACCGCAATCGATGCGAAGGAAGAGAAGAAGGACTTTAGCCTGACATCGGCGTTAGTGCAGATGCACACCGCCTTCGGTGGTCGCTTTTCCCCGCAACACTTTAAGATGCTCTGCCAAACATACCAACACATCTACCAGCTCAAGAGCAATCAGGTGGTGGATGGCCTTTCCCGCTTGAAGACGGGTGTAGCGAAACTCGACGAGGCGCAGGAAAATGTTGACCGCATCGCTGGTGATGTAGCGGAGAAGAAGAAGTTACTGCAAGTGAAACAGACGGAAGCGGATGATGCGCTGAAGGCGATTCAGGCGAAGATGGAGGAGGCTGGTGAGCAAAAGCGCGGTATCCACAAGATTCAGAAGGAGCTTGCGAAAGAGCAGAAGGTGGTCGAGGAACGGAAGGCAGTCATTGAGGACCGCCTCAGTGGTATTCAGCCCACCCTCGACGCGGCCCTTGCTGCCGTGAGTACCATTCGATCAGATCATCTGTCGGAGTTGAAGTCCATGAAGCAGCCCCCTGCAGCCGTGCAGGATGTGATGGAGGGCGTTATTCTTCTCATTAGCGGCGGCAAGTCGAGCGACACGACGTGGGCAGGGATTCGCAAAACTCTTGCCGGGGATATTAAGGGCCAAATCCTCAACTACGACATCGACAACGTGACGGAGTCAACGCGTGTGCAAGTCAGCCGATTCCTTGACGCCAAGCAGAACTCCTTTAAGCGCGACATCATTGGCCGCGCATCTAAGGCCGCCGCTCCCATGGCGGAGTGGTTGAAGGCCGTCATTGAGTACAGCAGGGTGCTGGAAACGGTTGCCCCCATGCGTGACGAGTTGAAGGAGTACCAGGCTAACCTGCAGCATGGGCAGGAAAAGAAAGTCAAGTACGAGGGGAAGTTAGCCAAGGTGGAGGAGAAGGTATCCGAGCTGAAGCAGAAGTTTGGGGAGAAGACGATGCAGGCGGAACGTCTGAAGGATCAGTTGGAGCAGGCAGAGGGGTTGCTTGAAAAGGCGAAGGAGCTCCTCTCCAAGCTTGGAGGTGAGCACTCTCGTTGGACGGCTCAGATGAAGAGCATCAACGCCGATCTTCAGCTCCTACCAAAGGGTTGCCTTCTCGCAGCCGGCTTCATCACTTACCTTGGAAGCGAAGCAGAAGACGTGCGCCAGACTACGCTCGAGGAGTGGCAGGAGAAGATAAAGTTGCCGGACTTTCACTTCTTCAGCTTTCTCCGCGAGGAGAGTGTGCAGTTACACTTCAAGGCAGAGGGCCTTCCCGGTGACGAGCTCTCAATGGATAACGCCGTCATGATTCATGAGCAAATCAACACACCGCTTATTGAGGATCCCTCCGGCCAGGCCATTGAGTGGCTGCTGAACAACCTCCGTAGCCGTAAGTGCACAGTGGAGGTGTGCAGCATATCGGATGAGCGACTGGTGTCGGCTCTCGAACTGGCCTTGCGCTTCGGCAAGAACTTTATCATCACCGACGTAGATCGAATAGAGCCCTATATGTATCCCATTTTACGGAAAGAGCTGTACAACGAGGGCACCAAGCGCGTTATTCAAATTGGAGACCGCCGCACAGTCGACTACGCGAATGGCTTCCAGTTGTACCTTGTCACGCGCTCCAGCGAGCTGCGTGTGCCGCCGGACGTTGCGGGCTACTTGACACCTGTTAGCTTTTCCATCACGCACAGCGGCCTGGAGGGGCAGTTCCTGGGCCTGACCATCCAGCACGAACAGCCAGAGCTGGAGAACGAGAAGCTGACGCTTCTGAAGAAAGAGGAGAAGCTGAAGATGCAGCTGGCCGACCTCGAGCAGAGTCTTCTCGACGACCTTGCCAATTCCAAGGGCTCTCTCCTTGAGAACACCAGCCTTATTGAGTCGCTCAACCAAATTAAGACCCAGGCCAGCGAGATCGGGGAGGCGCTTGAGAAATCCAAACAACTTCAGGAGGAGCTGGATGCCAAGCGAAACGTTTACCGGCCCTTCGCCACTACCGCCAGCCAGACCTATTTCCTCACGAAAAACCTGAAGGAGCTCTCGCATATGTATCAGTTCTCCTTCGGTCTCTTTATGGATCTCTTCAGCCGCACACTGACGGCGCATAAAGATGACCGGACAGACACGGAGACAAAGATCGACGCGCTAAAGAAATCGTTTGTCCAGCTCTGTGTGCAGGGCGTGTCAAGGTCGTTGATGAAGGAGCACCGTGTCACGTTTGGTATTCACCTTGCGCGGGCGTTGCACCCGAGCGAGTGTACACCAGCCGAATGGGACTTCTTTGTAGGGAGGGCGATCGCCACGGAGGCGAAGCGGAAGGAGGTTCGGGTGCCTACGTTTGTGCTACCGGATAGTGTGGAGACGTTCCGCACATTTGCCGCCCTGTTCCCGGAGCTGCTAGGCAAGTTACGCTTCCAGGAGGCGGACGTCTGGCTGCAGTGGATGCGGACCTCTGCTCCGGAAGAGAATTACCCGACGTTCCTGAAGCCGCTCACCCACTTCCAGCGGCTTCTCGTGGTGAAGACCATCCGTAGCGACCGGCTGATTGCTGCCATGAATCGAGTGGCTTGCGAACTGCTCCACGTGGACTCCCTGGGCGAGAACAGCACACTGGCCTCTATGCTTGAGACGGCAGAAGCGGCAACACCCATTTTGTTGATCACCACCACCGGCGCGGATCCGTCGCAGGAGCTGCAAAACATGGCCCACCACAAGATAGGGAAGCAGGGCTTTCATCAGCTAGCCATGGGAGGCGGCCAGACGGAGGAGGCCTTGCGCCTCCTCCAGCTCACCGCAGAGAAGGGCGAGTGGCTGTTTCTCAAGAACCTTCACCTCGTCATTCCGTGGGTATTTACGCTCCAGAAAGAGATCCGTAGACTTAAACCCAAGTCCACTTTCCGCTTGTTCCTGACCACCGAAGCACATGACGAGTTCCCATCCACTCTGCTCTCGGAGAGCATGAAGATTGCCTTTGAGCCTCCCCCAGGTATCAAGCAGAATCTTCTGCGTACCTACAAGGGCTGGAGCAAGTCGTTCTACGATGCACAGTCTGAGAAACAGAGGGAGCTTCTTTTTATTGTCGCCTCTCTTCATGCCATTATCCAGGAGCGCCACTCCTACGTGCCGCAGGGCTGGTCTAAGAAATACGAAGTTACCGCCGCGGATTTGAAGTCTGCCGCTGATATTGTCTTGAGTCAGTCGAAACAGACGATTGACTGGCGGTCCATCCGGGGTATTCTTGAGGACGCCATCTACGGCGGAAAGATGGAGACCAACTCCGATTCGCGCATTCTCGTGACGTACATCGAGAAATGTTTTGACCAGCGGTGTCTGTCCACGTCTAAGCATCCCGAGCCGGTGTTCTCCACCGTACGTATCCCCAGCAACGGCAGCCACTCAGACTATGTTAAGCTCATCAAAGCGTTGCCGGAAAACGACGTGCCGGCGCTCTTTTCTTTACCACCCAACTCTGACCGCGTGGTCCAGCTTTCCCGTGTTCGCGAACTGATGACAGATCTGCAGCGCATCAGTGAGTCCAAAGAGGAGGCGTCGTTGAACCGCGAGGAGTGGGCCGCGCAGTTGACACCCATCCTCAACGCCTGGGCCGAGCTCGTCGCTTCCCATTCTGATTTGCTTACCCACAATGTCGCCGCACACGTGCACCTAAATGCCAGCCCCAAACCGGTGGAGGGTTTCATTTCTGCGGACTTGGCTTCTGCCTTGAAGCTTGTCGGCCTCGTTAATGCCTGCATGGACGACCTGCGAAAGGTAACCGAGGGGGCAGCACTCCTGATGGAGAACCGTCGTGCCGAGGCTTCATGCATGCTGCTCGGTGACGTGCCTGCACACTGGGACAGCTACTTCCCCAGCTCCGCGCGTATTCTCCTCTGGATGCAGTCCCTCGTGCGCCGGGCGGTGACGCTCTCCACCTGGCAGACTATGGCGATCAACGGTAACTTGCTGAAGAACCCACTCGATCTCTCCTGCCTATTTCGAGCAAAGACGTTTCTTAACGCGTTGCGTCAGGAGACAGCCCAGGTAATAAAGCAGCCGCTGGTCTCTCTAACCCTGATTGCCAAGCCCTCTACGCCGCCGGACAATGCCCCGATTCCCGTTTGCCTCGAAGGCCTCCTACTACAGGGCGCCGTCTTTGATGATGACGATCTTCTCCAACCGATTGAAACTGCTGATGAACCCGCCGTCTTTCCTATCAAGAAAGTATACGTGGCCTGGGTGCCCGCGCTGGCAGATCATCCCAAGGCTTCAGTGAGCGTTCCGGTGTACGCTAACTGCACCAAGGAGAACTACCTCTGTGACTTCCAGCTACCATGTGCGTCTGAGATCGCCGCAACAAACTTTATTCTTGCGGGTGTCTCCATTGTACTTGAGCAGTAGCCCATCTGCGCGTGCGCACAGAGGTGGCGTCTCGCAGGCCTTCTGAAAGAGAAAAAATGAAATCAGCTTCTCCTGAAAGGATCCTACCGATGGAGATGGGTGGACTGATGGCGTGTGTGTAATGTACCATGTATGTGATGTATGCCGTCCCCGTAGCGCCAATGAAGATGTGGTATGGCAATGCCGCGGCAATAAATGCAAGAAATAGGCGGATTATTGGGACTGCTGGCCACGCTTTCTGCCAAGAGAAAGCATCTTACCGTTCTATTCGTGTGCATGTTTGTTTTTTTATGAGGCCGTCATACTCAGCGTGTAGCAGGCTCGATTCCTTCCTCTGTGCGGCGTTTTTCCTCATGGGTGATGCTACCGTACCGTGTGTAGCGTGCTGTTTCTGTTGCTGATTTGTTTTTACATTTCACTTGTTCTCCCTCTCTCCAGGGTTCTCGGAGGGCGATCCCCAATGTACGGTGATAAAGGGCCTCCCAAGGGGTACAGCGTTCCGCGGCACGACACACACACCAACAAGCGGTGCCAGTATTGTTCTCGCACGGACCACTGGACATTTGAGTGCACGAAGAAGGCCGCATCGAGCAAGTCTGCTCCCCAGACCGTCAAGCTAAGTCGCACCCAAATGCTGAAGTTCGGTGTGCGGCCGAAGCGTGTGGATTTTGTCCCGGAGACGACGGAGAGGGAGCAATACGACCTGGAAATACGGCAACTCGAGAAAGAATTGGTAAAGCAGGTGCGACAGGAGCGGGCGGAGCAGAGACGACCAGCTGAGCAATCCATCAAGAAGGAAAGCGGCTTAAGTGCCGAGGAGACGGAGGAGGAGGGGGGCAGATGATGGAGCAGTGGGCTGATATTCTCGCTTAGACCTCCACTCTGTGAGAGGGAGAAGCCCCAGTGGGGCTTCTACGTTAGGGGTGCTTGTACTGCTGTTACAGTACAGTGCGAAAACACCATACTTGATCACTGTGGGTGTTGCGCCTGCTGCAGTCGGCGATGCCCCTTGGTGGCGTGTACAGGTGACAGTTGCTTCACACCCGGTGGATGGGTCAAGGGGTAGAAGAAAAAAAAGAAAGCAGTGTGACTTGCGTGGTCCGATCGAGTGGTATTTGCCGCTTTGGGGGGGAGGGGGCATTTGATTAAGAAATGTTTCTCTTTGCCTAACCAGTGACTCATATCGGCTACCTTCGTTTTCTGTACTGGGGAGTGCTGTGTGCCAGTGGGTGATGCGGCGGGCCTACACGCCGCCCAGAAGGGGAAAGGTACGGGCACTTCTTGCCATTCTGCTCTACACAGCAATCCTTATTGGCGTACACATTGGGGTAATTCATTTCAGCGGCCTAGGAGCCGTTACTACATCCCATGAAAAGGCCCCGCTAGGGACGGAGGTGGAGTCTACCAGGCGTGGCACTTACACCGCCGCCTATCCTCCACCTCCGCCGCCCAGAAACTATGTAACCCCTACTGATACGGCGCTCCCGTCGGGGGTGCGGAGATCGCGTAAACCTCGCATCCCATCCACCGTTTCTCCAGTTGCGACTCCACATCCGACCAAGGGGCCTCATCCTCCGGCCATGACAAGTCAGCCGGCGGCCTCCACCGAGCAAATGAGCTTTGCTGAAGCAGCACAACAGTTTCATCGTGCATTGGAACGCTATGACGTGAACCTGGGACTCACCAATATCAAGGGCAATCCGGAGCAGCCGACGAAGGAGTACACAGATATTGAGGAAGATGTCGATGGAGGGGTACCACTTCCCTACGATACTTCGTTTATCGAAGAAAGCAGGCGCTGGCAGGCGTGTGACCCACGCAATGCTTCCTTCTCTGTGGAGCGCGATGCCCTCTGCACAGAGTATCTGGCGAACCCGAACAACATGCGTTCCATCAAGGCCATGTCTTCACGTCTACTGAACGGTCGGACCATCAAGCTGAAGGTTTTCTATGCCCATAACAACATCCAAGCGATCGTGAAACTGTCGCAGCGCAAGTTCTACTATGAGGCGTCCAGTGAGTATATCGCCTACACAGTTGATCGCGCGTTGCAGTTCAACCGGGTGCCCACTACCATTTTTTCGCCCATACCCTTGGATTACCTGCGCGTCGCTACGGCCTACTCCCCCCTGCTATCGCAGTGGTTCCACCGCTACGTTGTGTTGTATGACTACACCAAAAATAACTTTGTGCCCGGTAGTTACCTAACCAGCGATCCAGAGGAACAGGTGATGTGCTCCATGGCGGCCGTGCAGCTGTGGATGAAGGACGTGCACCCTGCGCTGGAAACCTTCCTTGCGCTCCCATATGAGTACGACGCCAACTTTGCCAAGAAGTACTTCATTCCTGGTCATGACATGTGGCAGAAGACGAAGAAAAGCCGGCTGCGCGCTGTGGGGGAGCTACTGGACCGTTTTATCTTCGACTTTCTCATCGGCAACACCGACCGCGGGATGAACGACCACAACAACTTTGTCTACGGCGGCTGCAGCGCGCATACGCCCTGCACCTTGGAGGCGCCAGAAAACCGCACCAGGGGGCTCGCCAAATACGCCTTCATCGATCACGGCAGTAGCTTGTACTCGCACAAGGAGCCTGAGGGGAACCCGTTTTTTGGTGAAGCCAGCCGCATTCTCATTTGCCGCTTCCGCCGTTCGACGTATCTGGCGCTGAAACGATATGCCCCATACACAGGGAACAACTACCCGCTTATCCGAGAAATCAATCGTACCCTTCCGCCACTGATCTATAATGTCAGTCACGACTCTGTCATTCGAAAAGTGCAGACGCGTCTCGATAAGATCCTGCGACTCGTGGAGGGCTGCCTGAAGCAGTACCCTGAGGAGGAAGTGTTTAGCATGCCCGAATACGATCAAGTGCGCATCGCGGAAGAGGATCAAACTCTGGAGGATGATTGACCTCGTGCACTCGGGGCCACGCAGGCGTCAAGTCTACTGGTAGGCGATTGCGCTATTTGTTGTCGGCGTGCATGATGGGTAGCATGCATTCTGTGGGTACATTCGATATATGTACTCATGACTTTTGTTGCTGTGCTGCAAACTGTGAGTTTGGCAGATGTGAGCTGCATTGTGTCGTCAGAGCATACATGTGCATTTGGTATCATTGGGCTGAGTGTAGAGAGACACGCTTCGCCCCTTAGATATATCTTTCTTTCCCCTTCGCGATCCCCGTGCCGCGTGCTGTATCCTGATTGCCTCATTGCTCCTCTCTTTACGTATTGTTTACTTCTCTTGGTAGCCTTGGGTAGTGCCGCTAGGAGGGATTTACCGTCTCAAAGGTCCCCCCCGCCGGTTATAGGGGCAGCACGCTTCAGTGCAAACATTGTTATTAATTAATTATTTCTTGTTGTTGTTGTTGTTGTTGCACCAAACTCTCCTCGCTATCAGGGGTGTGAGAGAGTAGGCCACGTTTTTTCCATTGCCTGATACAGGCCCAGCGTTTTCTTTTTTTCTCTGTTTCATAATGAATTTAGAACTGTGGGAGGAGCGTGTTCGGCGGCTGGAAGCGCTTGAACTGACCGACATGCAGAAATTATTGCGGGCCGTAAGGGATTTGCTCATAGAAGAGAGCAATGTACAGAGTATCTCTTTACCTGTTACCATCTGCGGTGATATTCACGGCCAGTTTCCCGATCTGCTCCACCTATTCCAGGTCGCGGGGCAGTTACAAGGCGACGTCAACAGCATGCACTACATCTTTCTTGGCGACCTAGTAGATCGTGGCTACAACAGTGTTGAGGTACTCACCTATCTCTTCATCCTCAAGGTCCGCTACCCACGTAAAATAACGTTGATCCGAGGTAACCACGAAACCCGGCAGGTCACAACCATGTACGGGTTCTATGATGAGTGCAATAAGAAGTACAACACTGCGGAGGTCTGGAGGTTGTGTACTGATGTATTTGACTGCATGCCGCTGGCAGCGCTCGCTGGAGGCGAGATCCTCTGCATTCACGGTGGGCTCTCCCCTGAAATTAGAGCGGTGGATCAGATTAGGCTGCTCAACCGGCGCCAAGAGATTCCAAATGAAGGACCCGTCTCTGATCTTGTGTGGTCTGACCCGGACAACGTGGCTGGCTGGCAAATATCACAACGCGGCGCCGGGTTCCTCTTCGGCCCACAAGTCACAAGGGAGTTTTTACATTGTAACAAGCTGAACCTCATCGCGCGGGCCCATCAACTCGTGCACGAGGGCTTTAAGTATCACTTTGATGAGGAGTACTTATGCACCGTGTGGTCAGCACCCAACTATTGTTATCGATGCAACAATCTGGCCAGTGTGCTCCGGGTTTACGAGGACGAATCGCGTTTGTTTGTTGTTTTCAAGGAGGTGGAGCGGCAGTTTGGTGAGGGAGCGCCCTGCCCCCAGGAGCCAGCATACTTCTTGTAAGATCGCGAAGAGGATGTGCTCAGCGTGACGACTCACGGAAAGGAACAGTGCAATTTGTAAATTTGCCGCTCTGCAGACGGGCTGCCCCTGCCTGTACTTATGAGCGACCCCATACTAACGCTGTGTGGATGTCTATGTGTACCCTACCGAATGAACAGCCAGGAAAGGACACAGAATGAGGTCAAGGACTGTTGGTGTGAATGTTGAAACAGAGGGCGACGGAGTGAGACTGATTACCCTGATGACTGTGATGTTGTGTACTATATATGTTTTCTTTCCGTCCCCGGACTTCCCGGCGAGCATTGCTTGTACAAGTAAACAGTTAACACGTTAGAGGGTTTTGACCCAGGGTCCGATATCTTTATGTAGCCTCCGTATCATGATTCACTGGTGGGCAGAATGAATGGCGAACACCTTCCGCTCCCACTTTTTGCCCCCCACAGTAAAGGGGAAGAGCACGGAGGGGTTCATGAAACATTTCTCCGAACAGGAGCCTTGCCTCGCCGCGTTACGCGGCAGCGGTACGATTACACAGAAGACATTTGAGAAACCCTTGAATAAGCCAGCGTTGCAACCTTTCCCCTGTGCCTCAACCTCAGTAGCGACTGCCAAACCCGGGGATCCGGAGTAATTTCACGACAAGAGGAACCCTCAGGACTTTCACCCGTGGAAAGCCCGTTCCCGCCAGGTACTTGCAATGTTCGACGCTGCAGACGAACCCTTGACAGACGAAGAAGAATTGAAGGAGATGAGGAAACGCATCGTTGCCCTCATGCGTAATTCTCAACTAACACCTCTCGAGGTGATGGTCGCTCAATATCTGTTTTTCAGCTCGGATTGGAAAGTGTTACGACGGGACCTCTTCAAACTTCTCACCCTCATCTAACGAGGCATGCGCGTGGAGGCCCATAACTGGAGCGTTGTTCGCCTGTGGCCCACTGCGCTCCAAGAGTGTTACGGGTCAGTGATACAGACGCTGAAGCACCCCTGGTTCCCACCCGAAACCCTGTGTGAACTCAACGAAAACTCCTCAGATTGGTGGAAACACTGCAGGGAGGCCGTGCAGAAGCCATGGGCAAGACCGCCGGAGTGTATTGTACTGCACCCACCGCCGGTACTCTGGAGAGCGTAGGCTACGCCGAGCCGGTTTACAATGCATGAAGGAACTCAGATCGCGACTATCCAGATGGACAACACGGACACACTGCTGGAGGACATCTACCGGCTGATGCAGGAAACGATCGCTGGCCAAAGTCGCACGGACCCCACAAGGACGTTACGTCCACCGCGAGGGCAACAACCTACCACACGGTCACGGGCACGGATACAATATGCACAGTCGAGAGCTTTTCAGCCGGGCCAATGGGGAATCTGACACTCAGCCACCAAGGTGAAGTGCCAGCGGAGGAGTTACACCCCCCAAAACTGGAACGACCTCCCGCCACAGAACTGACAGTAGGCGAGACGAACCACTTGCAGGGAGGCAGTTGTGTTTCGGGGAAGGCGTCAAGCTTGACATTGGATACTGTATTCAAGAAACACCTGGAACTCGGCGGAACGCCTCCGTGCGATATATTTCCCGGCCTTACCATGCGGAGGGCCAGAGGGATCGCCGACCAGGCACGTACGAAGGGGTGAAACAGATTTCCCATCTTCCTAGGACACCGCTGAATTGCGGTTTTCCTCCGACACAACAAAGAGGATGACTTTCCCGCTAGGTGTACGACTCCGCTCCTTCTCAGGTCGTCTACAACGGCTTACACAAGGTGTCCCAAAAATATTTTCCCCAGCCGAGAATCGTTCGCTCGAGCTTCGCTAGGCAGAAGCGTGGCAGCAACGGCTGCGGAATGTTTATGTCGGCGAAATATTTCACCGTGCATTTCGGCAACAAGATAAACGCGTCGACGCGATTGCGAAACGGCTCCGACCGATCCTTCCAAGAGCGACGGGTGAACAGCCTGGCAGTACCACACCAACACCCAGGTACGCGGTGCCCTTCAAGGTGGCGACAGGCCAACCGAACCCACAGCGGGTAAGAAGAGATTGACGACAGTGGCACAGTGCGGTGAGGACGGTTTTCTCTATGTGGATGGCACAGCCCATCGCATGGATCCAAACACAGCCCGCTGATCAGCACTGGAAAGATCTTTAACGAGACCCCCCCCAGCCTCACACCACCCGCCGGATCCCCCCCCCAATGGAGGGACAAACAACGCGGTAAAACCTCACACACCTGGGCGTGTGCAGGCGCCTCCAGGGGGGTCATTGCCGGCCCCGCTCCAGAGGAGAACCGTCCGCATTGGTGCCCTGTACACCACACGCACTGCGGGAGACGGCACACCACTGTGGGGCACTACTCCCTCACAGCTAACCACGCGGAGGCCATGCTCGGTGCTTATTTGCCCGCCGCTATGCAGGAAT
Organism: Blechomonas ayalai; assembly: GCA_020509355.1. Lineage (NCBI taxonomy): Eukaryota > Euglenozoa > Kinetoplastea > Trypanosomatida > Trypanosomatidae > Blechomonas > Blechomonas ayalai. The sequence continues at coordinate 5,840 of JAIZPF010000037.1, read as the reverse complement.
ATTCGACCGTTCGACCACGGCCTCATTCACATGGAAGAAGAGTCCAGATCGGCCGTGTGGCCGAGGGGCCAATACCAACGCCTCCTTTCTACCCAAGGCACTCACGACTGGGGCAAGCAGCCGTTTCCTGAAGAGATGGATCAAGCACTACCGGCAGGCACCATCACTGCGTTTAAACGGAACGGGCGGGCCCCACCAGGGAGGCTGGGAGTCCTGCCCGCGACACTAGCACATTTACCCGAGCAAGCTTCCCCATGTCTCCGAGCTCGCGTGGAAGGTACGGACACCAGCAGTCCGACACTTCCATCGGCACTGGGCCAACGACGTCAAAGCAAAGCCACACGAACAGGGCGGACTGTGGCTGATCAGTGGCGGCCAGAAGACTACGTCGATGCTCGCCATTCGGCCCACTCGGAACCCCGAGGCGCGCGGTTACTCCTCCAACAACTGTTAAAGGAAGGTCTGCCCGACGGCGCACGGGTTGCACCAGTCACGGACCACAACCCGATTGCACAAGCCCAGAAACGCCTCAACGGGTTTTGGTGGCATTGAATGCGGATAGGCGCTCAACCGGCTGTATGAGTAGTCGCGTTACTTTGGGGAAGGCGCGGGCATGGGGGTGCACGTGAGGGTCACCTGGGCGGGCCAGCTCGGCCTCCACGCGCTAGGTACGTATGCTTTCTTTCCCTTATCCGAAGGTATCCCCTCCAAGACACCACTACTCTCCTAACAGGACGGAGACATGCATGATGATATTCGTTCACAACTCCAAGGAAACGCCAGGACGGCGGACTATGGGGGGCTGTCACAGTCTGGCCATATGAAGTAAACATGCGATGCTTTAACGAGATGACCGAGAGTAACGTCTCGCGCAGCGGGAATTGACCAGGACGACATTTCGTTCTTCCTTTCGCCTATCTCTCTACACAGCAAGGAAACAGTGGTAGTTGGTGCTGCTGTTCCGAAGGGGCTGAATCAACACGTATGTCTATTGTATCATGCCAACTTCCTTCCCGGGCGCCGTGCACCGTGTACTACTGAAGCTTCTTTTCTATGTGATTTCCTGTGATATACCAAAGTTGCCTGGGCGAGCAAAAAGCTTCATATGATTTGATCTTCCCTTCGGATGACATTCTACTTTACCTTCGTGCCCTTTCCCTCCCTCCCATTCATAAAGACAACAAGAGACCGTACCAATGCCTGTGACACTGACAGCCCTTCTGCATACCATCCGCCAAGCTCTGGCGCCGCCAAGTGAGGCCGATGGGAGCTCAATGGGGGATATGGCGATTTTTATGGCCGTCACGAGTATCGCGTCGGGTAACTGGCAGCCATTGGAAGCGATCCGTGCCCCAACAAGGAAGTATTTGACGGAGTCTGGCGAGGTACAGACAGCTGCCCAGCGTGATCAATTGGTATCCAACTTGGTGGATGGCGCACTGAACTGCTTCGCACAGGACGAGAAAACGAACCTCTTCCTGGGGACGCACGCGCGCGATGGCGCTGATCCCTTCCAGACAGCAAAGGATACCGCAAAAGAAAATATTCGCTCCATGCTTGACCTCATTCTGGACTATGAAGGCACAGCACAGCTTCCCTTCTCCTCCGCACTAAAAGGTGCCTTCACCAAGCTCTGTGGAGAGTGGCACGCCAGGGTGGGCAAGACGCTGAGCGAGCCTTCCCAGGCCGATGAACTTTTGGAGCTGCTGTTGGGATTCGGGTATGATAAGTTGGCGGAGCGCTCGCCAGAGGATGCTGGCAAGGGCAAGATGCTGTTCTCGATTCTCCAGGAACTCTATAGAAGTCAAAAACTTGTGTACGTGGAAGAGAAGCGTGCGTCGTCGTAAGGTGTGGCAGTTCCCTCTCCTCACCTAGGATTGTCGTATTTGGTGATAGGCGCCTGGCACGGGGTGTGGCGCCTCCTATTATAGTAGTGAAAAGGGCCCTCTAATCACTTTTAGCTGAAATCGTATCGTCGGACCCGTCCCTTTCCATTGAGCAAAACGTTTGTGCAGGTGCCTCCTCATGTCAGGCAGGTGACGCGTGCCAAGTCTGACGCTCTTTTTTGCGTGTCTTAGGACGCTTTAATTTGTAATGCCCTTTCTTATCCTTTCCCGTGTACTCGTGCTCTCTCTCTCTCTCTTTCTCACTTTCTTGCATCGCTGCATGCCCCCCTCCCCCCCTGTGAACCGTCTTGTTTGTTGGAGAAGAAGGTGCACACCAAGTGATATATAAGGAGGAGAGACACGACGGCAACATGTTGCACATGCAGCTGCTGCCTGTGGTGCAGGACAAGCCGTTTGTTACCTCATCAGAGTTGTCTGTGAAGCTAAATGCTCCTCGTTGTGACGTTGAGAGGGCGATGGAGGAGCTGCATCTCTCAGATGCGTCCTATGAGGTTCTCTACGTGCTCACCCACGCTTCATCCAAGACAGCGGCATGCACGGTGTTATGCAGGGGACGCCAGGGGGCTGAGGAGGCGAGACTAGCGCACGCTGCTGCTGATCTCTCCGTCTATGCCCTCCGACAAAAAGATAAGTGGCCCGCAGCTCACGAAAGGCATAGCAGCATTCTCCCATCGAAGCCGGTGCAGCTGCGTGAGTATCCACTAACGACACGAAGTGCAATGGAAGCAGTCGATACGACAGTAGACGACCGCACTCTAATCTCCGTGCCTGCCCAGGAAGGAAAGCCTATTGTACCTATGCCAGCCAAGCAGCTGGCCAGTTCGGCGACGCGGGTGTCGCCACAACTTGATCAGCAGCAACCTAGCCCACCACCAGCCACACTGCTCCCCAAGCAAAACGTCTCTCCGCCGACAGAGGAGAAGCCTCCGTTTGTAGAGGAACCTGCTGCACCCTCTTCAGTGCAACGGTCTGTGGCCGAGCCACAGAACGTCTTGTCCAGCATGATGAAGGCGGCAACGGCCCCGAAGCAGTCGTTGAAGAAGTCACGCCGGGACAGCAGTGCGAGGGAGCCGCCCGCTAAGAAGCGGAAGGTCACCAAGGGCGTGGAGAAGAGCAGCAGCATCGCCAAGCTCGCTCGGGCGTCCACCAGGAAAGACGCGGCACCTATGTGCAACACGCTCTCTGGGGTTCTGGATGACGAGGACGAGGAGAACACCCCACAGCGAGACCGAGACGAGTCCCTGTCGATATCTCTACCCGAGGAGGTGACCCAGTACCAGCCGTACGAGCTGGATGTGGTGGAGGCGAATGATGAGATTTTCCTCTGCAATGATGCACCTCCGCTGGTGTTCCAGCTACCGGAGCCTGTGGCCAGCATACCCCAGAAGCGGGAGCCCGCATCCCCTCCTGCTGATCCGCACGGTACACAGCAGCCCCGATTGAATGCGTTCTTTACCCCGCAAGTTGTCGCATTTCAGAAGCTGTTTATGCGGGAGGTACATACAGAGATGAAACTAGACAAGGGCGAATACGTTTGCTCCGACACCCTCATGTACCGCAATGGAGAGACCAACGAACTGATTAGCGAGGAGGAATACCATAGAAGGTCGCTGGAGATAGTCCAACTGGCACAGAAGGAAACACCGGCGACACCGTCACACGACCTGGGGGCCGCCCACTCTCTGTCGGCAGCGACATCGGATGCTACACCGGGCTCTGCAGGTCGAACGAAATCGGGCGCCCGCTCCCATGTGGCAAAGCTACGCGCCAAGGTCGAGGAAGGTCCACCCCTGAAGGACTTAAACTTTTTCTTCCGACGCCCATAGAGCTACGCTACACCCCATGGAGGTGGCAGGTAATAGAAGTGGAGAGGTAATCTTATTTTCCCTTTTGGCTTACTCATTACAAACCTGACTGTTGGGTATCGCCCCTTGAAGCTCTCCAGTAGGTGGGGTAGCCGCGTCCGACATCCGTGGGATGTGGTGGACATCGCTGACCCTGCATCAATACATGTGCTCTGCCACGGTGATGCCTGTCCCTCACAAGGAGCCAAGTGGGTGCATATGAATTTCTACTTTCCCCCCCTTTAGTGTGTTTTCACCTTTTCAGTGCAGTAATATATACGGTTAGCTTACTTGAAGTAGTGGGGCGCTCGTCGGGGGAGGGAACGTTAGAGGATGAGCAGGGAATTGCTAGCGGCGCTCCCCCTGGCAAAGGGGGCAGATATCCACAACCGCGCCGCCAAGCTCGGGTTGTATAAGGAGTGCCTTGCGCTGGCCAACCTCATCCAGGACAAGCTAGTGCGACAACATACCCTGGCTGAGGTGCGTGATAAGTGGAATGAGCACCGTGGAGACGGGGGCCACACACTTCAGCTGCAGCTGGCCAGCTGCTTGGATCGAATTTCTTTTGGCCGCATGTGCCACACCAAGGCACGCTTGCGCGTACTACCTCGTGCTAGCGAGGCGTACGACTGGGGGGTAGTCAACCCGCTGCAGAACCATGAGAAGGTCATTCGCCGTCGGGAGGAACGGGAGAGTCCTGATGCGTTTAATCATGGACGGGGTAAACGCGATTTTGTTCCCATGACTAACTGGGGATTCGCCAACATGGACCCCGATGCTGTGGCCAAGCACAAGGAATTAGTGGACCGACAGCACATGATGGGACCGCACTGGCGTAACAGACCCAAACCGGTACTCCTTGAGGATCTCAGTTTCGAAGAGCAAGTGCACGTCCACTTCCAGGAGAAACCGAAGATGCGAAAGACCCCCAAGAAGCACTTCTAGGCCGCTACTGCTGTTATTATTTATTTATTTTAGTGTCTGGCACATCGCCTGCGAATGGACACTGGCTGGCTCAGTCCAAGGATGGTACCACGTGGAGCAACGGTGCGTTGACTGTTTGTCTGCATGGAGCTATAGCAGCCCTCGCTCCCGCAAAGGGGAAGGCGTACCGAGACGACACTCACCCACCGACATGCCCACAACCGTATTTTACATCTGTAGTGCTGCGAAGGTATTGCGATTTTCTTTCCCATTCGGACCACATATTTATTCCGTGCAGCGCATACAACTGAAGTGTTCGCCGCTTTCGACTCTCATGGATGCTATCAAAAGCGCCCTCCTCCGCATTGGGCGTGTATATAGATGGGTGGGGGAGGGGGGAGGTGGCCGATGAATACTTCAGACTCCTGCCGTCTGCAGGTCGCACATAGTACTCCTTCTGGTGTGTGAGCTTCGCATGTGATGCTCCGTACTCGCATACCTCGTATTTCTCTGTTTTCTTTTCTGACGACGTTGGTGATTGCACTTACTCACACTTTACCACACGAAGTTGTCTCTTCGATGAGCCAGCTCAGTCTTGTGAAGGATCAGCTTCTTGACCAGGGGGCCAATCACTTCGTGATCTTTTCTTCGTCGGGGGATGTGCTGGAGTTTAGTGGTGACTTTGCCAATACGGAGAAGCAGCGGCTGGCATACACGATTGTCCAACAGTCCAGCGCTTTACTGTCCCCTGGTGAAAAGATGAAGCGCATTACGATGGCATTTGAGGAAGTGGAGTACGTTGCAACGACTGTCGCAGATCCCAATGGAAATTTTGGTGTTGTTGTGAAGCGGCCCGTAAGCACCGCACGCGCGGTGTGAGGCGACAGACCGAGGAAGAGCCCACCAGTACGTCTCTCTCTATCGCTCCCCTTCCCTTTGGCTTGCAGTAGGCAAGAATGGTGGTTCAATGGCTGGTATGGAAGCAGCGGTTCGCTTGCTAGGATGAAATGGGTGGTTGCGGGGTGCATTTTTCATGGTGTAACGGCCCAAAAAATGGTGTTACGGGCAAGTGGCCAGCTGTGTCTTCTCCGCCGCGCATTTGCTAACATGATGCTCACGACTGCATTGAGCGCCGCTGCGTCCCTTCCCTCTGTAACCCCCCCCC
>JAIZPF010000036.1:101962-121542 GCA_020509355.1 Blechomonas ayalai | reverse complement strand
TTTTTTTTTTTTTATCGAAGGATGTATAGATGTATGTATACCCGCTCGTACCTGCGTTCGCTTCTTCTGCGTGGTCTCTGGTCGCCTATGAGACAGCCCATCAAATGTTCTCTTCTCTTTATGTTACTATGTTACATGCTTCTTTCCCACACTACCACGCCCACGGACGCGTTGTGGAAGTGTGGGTCATATATCAATGTACGCTTCAGGAGTAGGATTCCTTTCCTCCCTTTGGTTACCTCTTGTGTGGCCTTGAAAGTACTTCACATTTGCTCGCTCTTCGCGAGTAAACATACAGAGCTGTCTGCCACGGATCGGTCCTTTCTTTTTATGATTTGGGCCTGAACTAGCTGCGGGGCTTTCATGTTGCTTTAGCTTTTTGTTGTTGGTGTTATTAGGTTTTGTTTGACTCCTCCCCTCGCAAGGCCGTAGAGCCGTGGGTTGTTGCTGCACACCGGGCAGTGGCCCCTCATTTTATTGTGTTGGTGGAGAGAGGTGGTGGGGGGGGGGAGGTGATACAACATCAACCCTGGGTTTATACAACGAGAAAATTCATCTACGTACCTAAATGGGAGGGGAGAGAGATGCTTTGTGAGAGTGAACCGTGCTGCATGGTACTAGCTCGTGCTTGATGCCGCAGCTGAAATGAGGTATATAGCAGCCTGTATTCACATGTCCTACAACTATTATTTTGCCTACTGGCAAATAAATATATTTGTATTTATGGTGCATGGTAAATAATGTGTTTGGACGCTCGATGGCGTGCTGAAAGTGAATGCACACGAAAACAAATATGGCTGCGAGAGGAAGCCGATGGAGTCCCGCTACCTTTCCATAAGGAAGAGAAAGTGAAAGCACTGCACTTAGTTTCCACCAATAAAAAAACATTCACACCCATGCGCACACACACCTGGTGATGCCGGTCACACCACCGTGGTGCCGGGGTTCATTACCCCGTCGCGGGGGAAGCCAAGCGCCAGCACTACTCCCGGTCCTAACGGACGGGGGCTGGCGGCTACCAGAGAAAGAGCAAACCTATTCACCGGCGCTCTCGCGGTGCACGTGGATCAAAGACAGCTCTTCTGCACGTGCAGACATGCTACACCCCCGCTACCCAGCGACTTCGCTTGCTCCTGAGCGGGGGTATCTAACAGAACCCTGGACCCATTCTTCGTGGTGCGCAATGGAATGCAGGAGGGCTGGCGCAGCCCAAAAGACTGGCCCTCGCCCGGATGTTGCATGAGGGGAACATTGCCTTCTGTCCTCTGTCGGAAACCCACTTTGGCGGCGAAGAGTGTCGCGCATGCAGGTTAAACACAGATTGAGGAAAAAAAACACTCTCACACAAAATAATGCCATTGTTGTTTGGGATCTCCGCGCTTCTTGTAAGAACTGCGTCACTATTATTATTTTTTTTTTTTGTCCTAGCAGGTGTGAACATTTTGTCTTGGCCTGCTGTCTAGGGTTCACTGTGGGAATGAGGGTAGCGATTTACAGGAGGGAGACGCTTTGTGAAGGATGTTTTTTTTTTTCCATTGCGCCTTTATTTTCTGTGGGTGTGCTTGGCTCTCACTCTGCCGAAGGTGCATCAATGTATTCGGGGAAATTTGTTTTATCTCAGTGGAGTGGGGGGCATATGGCACCAAAACGTGCTGACGATACCAGAATAGCTGATCACCGCTCTTATCATTATTTTTTGCCATTTGCGATGTAGGGCTTTGTGTGTGGAGTGCAGGTTAGTTGGAGTGAGCAGGAAGACATATGGGGCACAAGGTTATATATAAAGGAAGAATGAGATAGTGGATGTGTGCTGATGATGGAAAGTTCAGGGGTTTCTGAAACGTGAGCGAGGGATGTGCAAGCCACGAGTATGGTGTGTCGTAGAAATCGATGGTAGATGCATTCCGTAATTTTTTCCACATTTATTTATTTGTGTGTGTGGGGATGGACGGGGGACTAACGCTGCCCTTTGCTGCGTTACGTGGAATACCACTCTTGCATTATTGACAACTGATAGAACCTTTCATGTTGTTCGGATTACCTTCACGATTCCTCTCACTTCCACACATGCCCCCATTTTCATGGAAGGTTAGCTTTGCTGATTTAGGTTTGTCCCCCCTCCCCCCTCTCCCCTCATTTCAATCTTCGTTCAGCGTACACAAAGTCGCTACGGGGGAAAAGAGCATAAACGTTAACAGCGTGTCTCTTCTTCTTGTGTGAGGGTGTGTCACATGACGAAGCAAGCGAACTGGCTGCACTCCCTGACACCGGTTCTCGGTTTCCTGCCGGAGATTGTCCGGCCGAAGCCGGCACCCGGTATCAGGGAGCGGATTATGTGGACCGCCGTGGCGCTTTTTATCTTCCTAGTATGCAGCCAGGTACCTGTGTACGGAGCCCGCCAAGGTAACTCCTCTGATCCGTTTTATTGGATGCGCGTGGTGCTTGCGAGCAATAAGGGAACGCTGATGGAATTTGGCATCTCTCCGATTGTCACTTCTTCCCTGATTCTCGAGTTACTCGCTGGGGTACGGATAATCACGTACGACCCCAATAACCGCGAAGAGCGAGCCGTCTTTGAGGCGTTGCAGAAGGCTTTTGCTCTGGTGGTGACGGCGGTGGAGGCTGTGGCCTACGTTTCCTCCGGCATGTACGGTGACCCGAAGGCCATCGGTATGGTTATGTGCGGTCTGATTGTGACGCAGCTGATGGTCTCGACAATGATCTGCATCCTTCTGGACGAACTGTTGCAGCGTGGTTGGGGTCTGTCCTCCGCCACCTCCCTTTTCATCGCCACGAACGTGTGCGACACCATCATCTGGAAATGCTTCTCGCCCTCCACCATCAACACCGGCCGCGGCGCGGAGTTCGAGGGTGCGATTATCGCCTTTTTCCATCTACTGGTGGCCAGCACGGACAAGGTGCGCGCGCTTCGTGAGGCCTTTTACCGTCCGCAGCTGCCTAACCTCACAAATGTGTTTGCCACCTTCGTGGTATTTGTGGCGGTGGTGTTTCTGCAGGGCTTCCGCGTCCCCCTCATGACCAAGAGCAAGTACAACGGTGCGGATCGCCAACCTTACATCATTAAGCTCTTTTACACTAGCAACATGCCAATCGTGTTGCAAGCAAGTGTGGTGTCGAACATCAACTTTTTCTCACAGATCTTGTCCCGGCGCTTTGGGAACCGCAACTTTCTCATTAACTTGCTGGGCCGTTGGGAGGAGCGGGGCTACAATAGCATGGGTAGCGGGCAGCTCTTTCCGGTGGGTGGCCTCGCGTACTACTTGACTCCACCCGCAACCTTCTATGATCTCATGGCCGATCCCATCCACGCTGTCTTCTACATGGTGTTTGTTTTCACTTCTTGCGCCGTCTTCTCCCGCTTGTGGATCACCATCTCCCACACGGGCCCGCGCGATGTTGCGAAGCAGATGATTATGCAGGGTCGCTGGCTGGTGCAGGTCCGTGAGAGTGAGGAGGACATGGCCCACCAGCTCAACAAGTACATCCCCGTCGCGGCCAGCTTTGGTGGCGTGTGTATCGGTGCTCTGACTATCTGTGCTGACTTTTTGGGAGCTATCGGCAGTGGTACGGGTATTTTGCTCTCCGTAACGTTAATAAATCAGATCTTCGAAATTCTTCAGCAGGAGGGACAGGATTTGGGCTACAGTTTCCTGAAGCAGAAGACGGCGTGATTGCGCGGCGAGGAATGCTCACACATGGGGAGGGTTGTGATGGAAGAGGGCATTAGACCGTGCCCTAACGTGGCCGTGCATCTTTTCTTATTCCCTGGAGGACCGGGGAAGGATGGAAAGACAGGAAGATGGTGTATCCGTTGTGGTGATGCACTAAACTTTTTCGTAAGCGAAGCAAGGTAAAGTAATGGCGCAATGAAAAGAGAATATACACATATATATATATATACGACCATCCAGTTGGAGAGAGCCGTCCGAAAGCATTGCCGTTGCTTTCACTGCAACAAATTGCACACACTAGGAAACATGTGTCTTCAGATAGGAAAGCCTTAAAGAGACGGCGGATAGTACTTTGTCCGAGGCACTGTGTAGGCATGGGTAGAAGTGGAGGTGAACCCTTTGTTAGACTGACGGTGCGCAGATCCCCCCCTTCCCCAAGAAGTGTGTGAATAATGGCTGTGTAATAAGAACGTGCCTTGCTCACCAGAGTAGGTGCGAGACGCAGGAGGGAAAGACGGTGAACTGTTGCCGTGTGGTGGTGAAGCTGGCGTGCACACACGTTTGCGTTACTGCCTGCCGGTGTTATTGCTGCATCTGTGACAGAATGGGGCGTGCAGGTTGAAGCCACCACGTGCTCGCGTGCCACACTATCATGAAATGCTTTCTGTGGGCGCTACCAAAGTTGTTCAAATGGGCGTTTGCCTTACTTCCTTATTGTCGTCGTTGCAACGGCACCGCATGCATGAAATGGTGGGCGGAGGGTAGAAGAGAATGACGCAATCATCAACGAATGGGCTATCTTTTAAATCTATTGGTGTTGCAGACGATCTCTTCTGACCTTTGCGTGGTACATATCTGTAGGAAAGACCTTCCGCCCTACCGCTTTATCGTTTCTGTTCACGGGATGCTAGATGACCAAGTCGGATGACTGTGCTTGAAGGATGAGGGAGTTCACGAGTATGTCAATCCTTTTCTTATTGGACAGCTTTTACTCAGAGCGATGGTTGTTGGCTGGTGTGCTTAGCACTCAACCCCATTGCTGGTTGTCTTCTTGGTGAAGAAGCCGCTCTCCTTGCCCTTGTGCAGCACATGGTCACCTGTCTATCGTACAGTTCCAGTCTGGGCGTTTGCAAAAACAAGTCCTATTGATAAGAAGGCAAACTCCTGTGAGAATCAAAGTAGAGGGGAAGTGATAAGCCTTTGTATCTATCTGTGCATCTGTATGTATGTGTGTGTGTGTTTGGCGACTGCTTCCAAATGGTTGTGTGGCACATCCCGTAGGAGGGGTGGTCGCTGTGAGGTCTGGGCTTAGTAGGGTACGTCAGAAGGACGGAGTTCGGAGCACTTCTTTCCCCCCCATTGTGCCTACACGTGCATTCTTTGAACCATAGGGCGTATATAATGCCCCATGTATCATTACTGATGCGCCTGCCGCTGTTTCTGCTTTTGCGTTTGTTAATGAGACATGCTCTTTCTTTCTCTCTCTCTCTTGAATGTATTGTCTCGCTCGTACAGGACTTCTATCTCTCTCTCTTTGGAAAGCGATTTGCAACCGAAGACCATTGTAGATCCACAAGTCTCTGACGAGCGTACTGGTGTGACGTCAATCATCAGAGACTGGAGGGGCTGTCATTATTGTCGTCCTGCTTGCTTTGTCGCATTCGGTGGCTTACCACCAGGTAGCGCAGCGTGAGATTAGCTGCAGCACACTTTTCTCACCCAGGATCACAGGAGTGAATTAACAGGTATCTGCCTCTTGCTGCACATATCGCCTTCGGCACCCCTTCCCTTGTTTCGTAGGAGGTGCCTTCCTTGGTTCTGTGACACTGATGAGTGGGCACCGCCCTGTGACAACGAAGTGAACCCAGAGCATTAAGAGTTCCTCCTGGCCAACGAAAAGCGGTGGGATTTCTCTACGCAGTGGTGATCTATACCTTACGCTTCTTTTAAGTAACTCTGCTCCTTGCTACCACGAAAGGGTCAACAGGTGTTACACTCTCCCCCTTTGCAGTTGCATACATTTTTTTTTATTTCATTTTTTTTTCTCTTTTTTTATAGCCGGCTACTCGTTGTTTGTTTCGTTCGACGGTATTTTCCTGAGTAGTCGTTGGCGGGTGATTGGCTCATTTACTTTTATTGCCTTTTCTTTTTTTTTTTTCACATCCCGTCTCAGCCACTTGAGCTGAGCGTCTGCACATCTGCACAGCCCAAACTTGAGGTGCCAAGAAGCAATAAACTACCGCTTTGCGTATTGTTTCCCTCTCACTTTATTTTGATTTTACTACACGAGATTTGTTGTTGTTGTCCAGTATCCCCATCGTTATTATTACACTATCGTGAGCGGAGCGCGTGCACTGTGCTGGCCCAATAAAGCTTACTTGTACTTCGCTCAGTGCCTCACAGCAGCAGCTGGGATTAGACTCAACAAAAAATTATACAAGTACGATACATTTGTTTCCCTTTTGTTTATCAGACGTATCTCTATTTTCCTTTTAGGATTCTTACTCCCCCCTGACCTTCGTTGGTGTGGGGATCATCTTTTCGCGTTCGTTCTCTGCATTATCCGTTTCGGCGTGGACGGTAAAGGTAGCTTTTTGATTTTTAGTGTCTATCTTTTTTCTGTAGAGGTGGTAGGCGGTGCGCCGTGGAATTTTATTTCATTATTGGCGATACCGGTGGATTGACGCATCTTTTGTTGTTGGTGCCCCTGTGGGGAGGTGCCGCTTATTATTTCGGGGGAGGTATATCTTCTCTATACGTTGGTGGCGGCTACCGAGCTTATATCTTTACTTCCTTGCACAACTTCCCAGTTGTATGACTACGCGTCATCGTGTACATATCGGCTCCAGCGTGGAGCTTCAGGAGGCGCTCTTGAATAACCATGCTACGTCGGACGTAACGTGCCATAACGTGTTGGGTGTTATACTTCATCCGCACTTTCCAGGGAAGGTGGAGGCCGGCAGCACCGTTGCGCTAAGTTACGCGCAAAACCGATTGGCCTTTTTAGTGGATGTATCAGTGGAGGACCAGGAAACCGTTGCAGAGAAGTATGGCGGTAGAAACGGCACGTGTGAGCCCCAGGGGATGACAGGTACCAATTGCTTTTGGTGCCTTGACAAGGATCAGTACGCACAGCTACGTACCGTTGCTATGAAGCTGTTGTGTGGTAAAGCGCCTGTAGAGAAGGTGCGCCGTGAGGGTGAGGAGGCCTCGTGCGGCCCTGTGTGGAATACCACCGTCATGCGAGACTTTGTCAAGCGGTATCGGCGGCTCGTGGTTCGAGTACGTGATCGGGCGGTGGAAGCCTGTGGGCAAATAACCACACTGGCGTCCGTTGTTCACCAGGGTGCCGCTACGCCTGCGGCAGGCCTTTTCCCAGCGGAAAAAGAAGGCTTCTCCTGCAGCATCAGTAGGCTGAGGCAGGCAAGTGAGGTCGTGCGCAACGCCCTCGCACTGCTCGAGTCATTGGTTGTAGCATCCGTTCTTGACAGAAGAGGGTCGATCACCACTCCGTGTGGGAGTACCTGCCGTAATTCTCCTGCTGCTGGCAACACCATTAATCTGTGCAGAAGCGTGCTGGGGGCTGACTGCCACCTGTCTGGAGAGCTCTCGGCATCGCAAGGGCAGGACCATGCATGCCCTGATACCGCCTTTACTCCGTCCTCACCGTGGCACACTAACTGCTTCTTTGACCCACCGGAACATGATCTTCTGTTTGCCGTCGATCACGCCTTCCGTGCCTTTGTGCATGTCTCTATGCTCATCACGGATGCGCAGCACTTGCTGGAGCGACTCGCAGAGTCGCCCTCATCGCTTGCCCGACGCATCCTGTCGGAGGAGGGCCTGCTGTCCGAAATGCAGATGCAGATGGAGGTGATCATGGGGCTACTGCAGTCTGCCACACTCTCTGTGGTGGCCCACCACGTTGACATTGCGGCTGCCGCCGTTACCTTTTTGCAACGAAGCGGCCCTCCTCTGACAGCGCAGGCTACCATGTTGGTTGCCCATGCTATTACACCAGAGGTTCTCGCCGCCCACCCCATTGGTTCACCCGGAGGTCAGGCTCTGCAGCTTGTTTTTTGCTACCTTTTTGGAATGTTAACCTGGGATGAGGACGTTTCGCAATCTGATGCGGAGGTTGATGGGGAGGAGAACACTGCTCCATGCAGCCGGGGCAGACTGCCTTTCATCACCACTACAGGTGAGTTGGCCGGCGACAGCGGTTGTCCAATCGATGGTACCACCCCAGTTTTATCATTGGCGTCAAGCACACCATCCGTACTCACCAGCAATGCAGTTGATCAGGAACAAATCTATTCAACCAATGGAAGGCCCGCCACCGACATGGATCGAAGCAGCGCTTTTCTACTAAGCCGAATCGACAGCAGCGTTCGAGAAGCGTGCAGTGAGCCGTACGGGTACCCTTCCAGCACTGCGGCTCGCATTGAATACATGCTTGCCTCCTGCTTCACATGCTCTCAGTCCTTCATGACAGTGATTGGCTGCATTGCTGAAAGGGACGGCTACGGCTGTGGCACAGCTGTCGCGAAGGCTGTACTACAATACGCCTTTACCCTTTCTGAGACCTCGGCGTTTCTCATGCGGACTGCCACACAGTCACCCTTTATGACCCCCCCGCATGTCCATTCGATGATGCAGAGGCTTTGGCAGGTTGCCCATGGGGATACGGTGTTTCTCGCAGGGGTGGAGGATGACGACGATATGACTAGATCTTGCTGCGGTGGTGAGAATGAGTATCCACACAGCACTCATGCCGGCACTACGACGGCGAGCGCAACGCAAACCGGCCGCTCTCTTGGCTTGACGGTCTCGACAGTGGCGCCGAGTACCGTGGCGATGCCCAGTCGAAATCACAACAGCGGCGCCGTGTCCCCGCCCGACTCACCGCGGGATATCAAGCCACCGCAACGGGGAAAAGGCTCCTCAGCCCAGTCCGATACCCTGCCCGGTTCCCAAACAGCTGAGAGGCTCGCCGGCAGCTCATCTTCGCTCAGAACAGCTGCTTACGCACCGTGTGACGTTCCACTGGTGCTTCCTTTGGCACAAAGAATAGAGGCAGAGATGAGTGCGTCCGCTCGGACAGACCGCCGTTGTCTTGCACTGCAGTGGACGAATTGCGTCGTGCTCAGTGCCCGAGCATTGTCTAAGTTGGGCATTAACAGTGTTGCCGTGCCTCGTGACCGCTACGATCGGCTAGATGCCATGAGGAGAAGACTTCATAGGTTGCTGCACGACCGCGCTGTACTGGAGGAAGGCTCACTACCCGCTAGCCCCTCCATGGCTGAGGGGTGCACATCTCTACCACGTCTGCCCGTCGATGGAGAAGCGATTGAGCCTGTCGCCACTGAAAGCGGTGCTGTTCTCCCGTCCATTCTACCGGAACGGTTGGTATGTCATCCGCCTGTGTGCCACAATGATCTGACACTTGGTCCAGGGAGTGCTGAAAAGGCCACAGCTGAAGAGTGGGCCACTTCCTTCTGTGCGTCATCCTTGATGCTGGGAAGTGCTCCGAACGGGACGGATATGAGGCTACCCCATTACGTTGTGGATACCGATGAGACCATCCCCCAACTGGGTGTGAGGGGAAGTCTGATGGCAAAGTCGACTCCCACCTCGTCACTGGCTCGCGCGATCGGGAATCGCTCCTCAGCGCTGAGCGACACGCTGTGCTGTAGAACTCTTTTACGTGATGAGGTGGGGTGCTTGGCTGGTGGTGCACGCCCACCGGAGGAACGCGCTAAACGTCCGTCGTTCATAGACGTACCGCTTCACGAGGTCGTGTTTGCAAGTTTGTTTGTAGTTCTGGAGGCGCTGGGGGACGTCCTATTGTCACCGGAGCCTCGCCTAAACGCGATCTTGACGAATGAGATCATTACCCTTCTATATGAGGTGCGGCTTAGCATGCAGGAATGCTCTACACAGGTGGATCTTCTGACCCCTCATCAGAGTCGCTATCGAACTGTGACTCGAGTGCATCCTGTGTGGGGGTCTGGTTGCACCATACGGCGTTCGACCCAGCCGAACGCACCCTCCCCAGCCGCAGTAGTGGGTCGCACATCATTGCTCTTACCGGAAGAGTTTAGTACGTTAATGAAATGTGCATTGCGTAGCCCATCGGTATTGGCCCGCTGGGAGCGAGATATTAAAGAATATCCAAACCACCCCACACTTGGGTACCTCGAGCTGCTCCGTCACGTGCAGCAGTACGCCGACAGCACCAACGAGATCAACGTGGAGGAGCTCCTCCTCTCGCGGGGCACCCTTCGTCTTCTACTCGGTGTCAGCGCTCGCGACGAGCTGAGCCCTGCACATGGCAATGTTCTTCACGTGGACGACCTGGATGTGAGTGGCACGAGGAAAGAGGAAGTGGCCCCTCGATTAGGTGTGACGACGCTGAAGAACTCGTTGGGGGTAAGCACGAACGCGGATTTTTATTCTCTCTGCGGAAGAGGGAAGAGCAGGAGGGCAGATGAAGAAGGTGTAACACGGGACACACCTCTCTTGTCCGGCGACACAATGGGCGCTGCGTGGGGCAATACTAAAGGTAACCCCGCAACTCTCTGCGTACCAACCGGTAGGGTCAGCGGCGGTGGTGACAAGGGTGAGTCTCTGCTTTCTGGGGGCGTTCCTGATATCCTCTTCACAAGCCAGGAGGTGGGTTCGGCACCCGCCTGCCCTAAACCAGCTGGACTTCCACAGCAGAACGAACGCCCCGTAGCTCCTCGTACGCCTATGAAAAGTGCTGTTGTGATTGCGGGTACGCCGGCCGAGGTGAGCGACATCTTAGACCGTGCACCCGGCACATGGGTTCTAAAGCCAGAACCCGATGCCCCCCCTGCTGGCGAGCAGTCAGAAGGGGGCGGGGGGCAAGAAAAGGTGCCCCCGAAAGGGATCTGCTCTAAACAGAAACTGATGGTGGTGGGCGTGACGGTTGCTGGTGGAGGAGGGGATGCTGACCGGCACCGTGATGAGAGTGTGGTGTCTGTGGATGAACCAACGGGCACACTCGCCCGTCGCGGCGCGTTACCATCGCCCCTTCCTCACTCAGCCAACCGCTTCCTGCGGCCTGCACAACCACCAACGCTACCGCCCGCTTTGGGGAATACGCAGAGCGTGATTGGGTCCCTCGTCAGGCCTCAAACTGTGCCATCCGGTGCGGGGCTGATCGACCGTGACACTCTCCCTGTCACGTGGCGGCTACTTAACACTGGCGCGCTCGGGAGGGCACACGGCGGCGGGTATTACGCTGCATTGCAGGGATTACTTGGCGCACCAGCGTCTCTGGACCTCAAAACACTGCTGAACCCTTCACGAGAGTCGCCCACGGCGCCACACTCGTGCCATGACACACCACTACCATCTTCAGCAGCTCAGGTTGAACCTGAGCACGGTGACAAGCCAGATCGGTCAAGCTCCGAAGGGACTAGCGATGAGGATATGAGTACGCTAGTTCGTGTGGCGAACAGCCATTTGGGAGGCACATCGCAGCCGTTGCAAGAGAAGTGCTTTTCTCATGCCACTTTTGCGTCCGAGCATTCCTACAGGTTTTCGCCAAACCTGCGCCGTCCCCGTTCATTGTGCAATACGGCCAAACCTGTCCTCCCACGTGCTCTGTCCGAGAATTACGCCACGGCACCATGTTGGTCCCATACCTTCTTACATGATCCTGAAGATACGGTGCCTAGCAGAATGGATGGCGCGTATCACCGCTGTCATTCGTGTACCCCGCCCCGCCGTCACTCAGTCGGGCAGTCTCTTTCTCTCGGTCCCAACAGTGATATACCTTACGCGTCATCATCCAAGAGGGTCTTTTCGTGTTCACCAGATTGGGGTGATGAAGAGCTTGACCTTGTGAACAGTTCGCATCCTTTTGCAGGGGTCTCTCTTGCAAGTCGCCCTTCGGCTAAAGGGCTGCACTCCCCTACGACTGAGGACCGCCAGATCGGTTCTCAATGGCTGACTGCTTCCTTTGCCTCCTCTGGGCAAGTCAACACCAAGGTTGGGTCCAGTTGTACTGAGAGGAAGTCACGGTCGCCCTATTATACTGGCTGCAGTTGTAGCGAGAGGTCTGACATATCTACGTGAACATAGGAGCGGGGTGGGGTATTTCCTCTAGTGTTACCGGGGAGAGGAGAATCAGGAGCGGCCCCTCGGCGGTTGTTCGGAACTCATTCATCTCCGATGGGGCTCGGTCTTTTTTTTTTTTTGAGGTGTTTACTGGATGTGCTTTGCGCAAGGTTTGGATGGAGACTGCAGCGGCTTTTTCGTGCTTATTTACCGTGTGCTTTGATGCTAAGCGGTGAACAGAGCTGCTTTCCAGCGGGAGGTGCGTTCATTTGGTCGGTAACTCCGGACTGGAAAAGAACGATCGCCTGGTTGTATGTCGTGTTTTTTTGTTGTTGCTCGCATAAAAAGTGCCCGTGGTGCGCTTGTACGTGACTGCCGCGTGGTCAAGGTTTTGCTTTCGCTGCTCGTTGTACACATTGCTGTTCTGCTGAGCTGTCATTCTTTCTCCTTCTTGCTGACCCCGCAGAACCGGTTTATGGATGGTGTGGGAAGTGCAAAGTTGTCTCTCTCTCTCTCTATATTCAAATTGCTTCTGGGAGATTGCATTTAGTTGAGCCGTTCCTCTTCTTTCGCGTTGTAGTGTTCTCATTTCGTGCCTTTCATGTCGGAAGTATAACTCTTGGTCCTATGTGCAGAGAGACATGCTACCTAACGGATTCGATTTTGCGATGTACCTCCGGGTAAGCATGTGAGCAGGGAGCTTGGCACACCTTTATTGCCATGTCTTTATTTCCATATCTGTTGAGCTTTGTCGACCACACGCACGCACTCTCAGGCACTGTTGGCTGTAATTGACTTCCCTCTCCCTCTTTCCATATACACACTGTATGTGAGTGAGAATCTTGGTTTTGTCCTTCATCGTACCGATTTCCAATCTCAGTGCTTGTATTACAAGGGGTACCATGTCGGTGTACGCCAGAGGTAGTAGGTGCACCTATGAGGCAGTGCGTCCTGTGCTGACCGAAGCGAAGAAATACGATGACTGTCTAGCAGCCTTTCGAGCAGCAAAGCAGTTCCTTTGAACCTATTCACAAATTTTTCTTTCACCCTCATTGACCAACCGCCTCCCACTCTACCACGGAAGAATTTTTTTTTTTAGAAGCACTCGTCATCGGGGACACGCATCTCATATTGATTTGCGTTCATTACGACACGAAACGTTATCCAAACATTTTGTTTTTTCCCCCCCATTCTTTTGAAGATTTGCCAGAAACATCCCCCTTTTGCGTCCGTGAATTGAACCAAAACTTCGAAACTGAGTGTGAGGTAGTCAGAGCGCTACTCATTTACGCTCGTTGGCAGGGGTAGGACGAGGGCAGAAGCAAAAGGGCCTACACAGGTGATCACATTTGCTTTGGAGCCAGCCCCTTCCGTTCCATTTGCGTTGGCGGCGTCAAGTAAGTCGTCGGCGCATCCTTGAAGGGGCGCAAACCTTTCCTGAGAACTCTGTTTTAAAGACGTTTTAGAGACGTCTACGTAGGGTTCCGTCTGAGAGATGCCTCCGGTTGTCAAGGAAGGTCATGCGCCAAGCGAAGGCGCTCCTAGTGACAACCCAAATGGTGAGCTTCCCACGCAGCCGGGGAAAACTGAGGACGGGGCCAGGAAGCGAAGCGACATGGCACGCAAGTCTGAAAGGCATAGAGTGACTTCTTCACCGCCACCGTTGCACCTGAAGGGGGAAGGTGGGACTGTAGACCATGTTTCACATGGTCAGCGATCCAACGTTGTGGCTGACGACGCCCAGGGATTCGCCCGGGATCAGGGGGGCGTGCGGCGCATTGGCTCTGCCGAGCCTCCTCAACGTGCTGACGCGGCGCATGTGCCTTTAGCAACCCACCACCTCGATGATAAGTTGCAGGAGCACACCGTCGCTGTAGTGGGGAGCGGAGACAGGGACGGTGCACTGAAACAGGTTTCTCGTACGGGTGGACCCAGCGTGATTAAGCAGGCGGGAGAGGGTCGCCTTGAGAATGCTCCGAATCACATGGAAGAACGAGGGACGTCTTCCTCGATACGCCACGCACAGGCCAGTAGTGCCGATGCCGGTGGTCGAGCAAAAGCAGCTGTCGAGCACGTCTCGTCCATTTCATCGTCCAGTCGGACTCTGGCCAGTCCCAGCAGCAGCGCAGGTGATGCACAGTCGCTAGAACGCAGGTCGCACCGCCATCGCAACGGCTCATGCAGGACTAGTCGCCAGAGAGGCATCCCGACGGATGAGTTACCACCGAGGAACAGGGAAGGCCACTCTAAACGGCGACACAAGCGCCGCTCAGGAACGTCGTCACGGGATCGTCCCCAACCCACAGTGACTGACTCGCAGGATGACTTCACCGTGAGCGACTATAATCAGGAGACAGAGGGAACAAGACTGGGCGAACAGTCTAATCCGATCCCAGCGTCTGAAAGCACAACTATGAGTGCGTACAACGGGGGTGTCCGTCCGCAGTGCAAAAGTGGAAGGGCTGCTCACCAGCTCACGCCTGGCTTAATTTCTGTTACGACGCCCTGCCGAGAGCCTGCCTCTACTGGACAGGCAGGTGAGCCACCAAAGGTTCCTATCGGCGCAAACAGTCGGTCACAGTTGAATCTAGGGAATGGTTTCACTCATCAAGCCGGTGGGACCCAGGGCCCAGGAAACATGCGGGCGCTTTCAGCAGACTTCCCGACCGAGTTTGCAGGATGCCTCACGGAAAGCAGTGCTGTACCTCTCAAACATGCCTCCATAGGAGGCGCCGCAGTGATGGGAAACAGTGTTGGGAGTAGAAAATATGGTGAACCTCATGTTCCTTTAATACGCGAAACTGATTTTCATCCATTCCAAGACAGTGCCCCCCCCGCGAGCGATGCTCTTCATTTCAGCACTAATAGCAATGTGTACCCTGAGAGTGTTCTTTATACCCCACCGAGCACAAGGCTATCGCCACAGAGAGCATTGCGGCTGGCACGCACTAGTGCCGAAGGTCAAGGCGCATTTTCTTCGGAAATCGAGAGCGGTCCACCAATGCTGAAGGCTCGTCCGCAAATCGTGCCCCTTCAAGCGCTGCCCAGTGCGAGGGCCGCTAGCGACGCTGTGGCAGCGTCCTGCCCCCATGGCATGAAGTCTATGAAAACCTCTTCCCATACGCACGATTGTTTTGGAAAGGAGATGACTAATGTATCGTCCGTGTCATTGCAGAAGGACGGTACCCGTGCATTGCAGGCAAAGGAGGAGCAGCCGCATGTGCACGATGCGAACAACAGCGACAGCAGCAGTGAAGACGAGCAGTGGAATATGAAACCGCGTCGCCAGGGGGCGCTTCTTTCTATCTGCGTAGACCGTAGCGATCCCGATACCTGGAGAGCCAATGAGGCTCGGCGTCACGCGCTCGAGCGTCCGCTGCACGTGCTACAGGTGCTAGCCGGCATTGTCAAGGTGTTTGGTCTCATCTTGTTCTGGTCATCGGTGTTTCCTGGGTACATTCTTCTCTACCTGGATGGGCACACCAGTTGCCTGCCCGAACTCATTGTGTTTTCAGCCCTTTCCGTTCTCACAACGATTTCACTCTTCACCGCTTGGGGTGTAGTGTCGTTTCGTGAAAATGGTGATATTGAGGGTGAGGGCGAGATCTGCATTTACTGCCATCGTCGCACAAACATCCTTTCGAGGCACTGCAAGTCTTGCAATAAGTGCATTACGGGATTCGATCACCACTGCAAGTGGTTAAACGTCTGCATAGGTTCTAAAAACTACGGCATATTTATATGGTACGCCGTTAGCGGGCTTGCTGGTATGACGGTCACTCTCGTGGCAGTTCTGGTGTTTCTGATTCGATGGTGGACGTCGCTCGGCAGGTACAACGTGTACTTTCGTGTCGGCCCTTTGATATTGGGGTGTTTGATGACCATAGGTATACCACCGCTCTTACACTTGCTTTGCTTCCACATACTGTTGACCTTCAAGGGAATGTCGACGTACGAATATATTTTGCACAAGCGGAATCGGAAATTCAACTCTCTGTCTCATCAATGAGTGTTGGCGGGGAAGCGACAGGTGTCCAAGAATCAGCCGGATTGCCGCTGCTTTTACGCGGGTGTAAATACGCGTCACCATGCTTTACCAGAATTGAAGGATTCCTGTTACGTGCTTGCTGATCCTTATGTCGGAAGATTCGGGCGGTGTGACCCTCTACTGAGCATCTTCTGTTCTTTGCGCTTGCGTTTTCTTGAATCATTTCTTGATACTGTTGTGGGCATGTTACAGGGAGGGGTGGGTGTGTCAAACCGTTTACATTGGGTTCAATTTCAAGATGCCCCCGTGGAGGTATCGCTCTCCTGCACCGGGGGAAGCAGATAGCTCCCCCCCCCCTCCTGTCGTACTGGTGCCTCCATTCGTGTGCTCGGGGCCCAACGGCTTTTTTTTTGGTGGCTGCTGATACACGAATCGGTGGTTTGGATGATTGCGTTATCTGGAGTCTCTGCTTCGTACCCCATCCTCTTCAACTGCAGTGGTCAGGTGTGTGGTATGTGGATAAGATATGAGGCAGAATGGGAGCATATTCCAGTGGCGTACTCAGCCCTGCTGTCGTCATCTCCTGACGTAATCCCGGGGAATTTCACAAATTATTCCTATTGGGTAGCCTCCTAGGCACATGTGCATACAGAACATACAAGCACGTTACGGCTTGTTTTTTCCCCTGTTGCAAGCTAATGTGCTCCCCGTAGGGTAGTGATGATGACGCACCGGGAAATGGTGCAACTCTGACGTATCTGAACTCAGTCCGTCCAACACTGCATCTCACTCACTCTCCACCTTTTCTTCTGCGCTGCGCGCAACGTAATGGCATCCCTCCGGGATGATCCCCCACACCCCAAGTTGATAGTCGATCTTTTGCATCAAAATCATTTGTTTACCCATTTGTTGTGTCTGTGAGGGATTAAGTGGTACAAGGAGCCGCCATGTTATCGGAGATCGTTATTGCTCTGGTTGTGGGCGTAGCACTGTACTCTTGGTACTTCTGCAAGTCCTTCAACACCATCCGTCCTACCGACCCTCCAGTCGTTCCATGCACCACGCCATTTGTGGGCCATCTCATCCAGTTTGGCGTGAGCCCGCTTGGCTTTATGGAGAAGGCCAAGAAGGAGCACGGCGGCATCTTTACGATGAATATCTGTGGGAAACGCGTTACCGTTGTCGGGGATGTTCGCGAGCACAGCAAGTTCTTCACCCCCCGGAATGAGATTCTGTCACCACGGGAGGTCTATAGTTTCATGGTTCCGGTATTTGGTGAGGGCGTGGCGTACGCCGCCCCGTATCCACGCATGCGTGAGCAGCTTAACTTTCTTTCTGAGGAACTGACCATCTCCAAGTTTCAAAATTTTGCTCCAGCGATCCAGCACGAAGTGCGCAAATTTATGTCCTCCAGGTGGAATAAGGAACAGGGGGAGATCAATCTGCTCGAGGACTGTAGTGAGATGATTATCAACACTGCGTGCCAGTGCCTTTTCGGGGAGGACTTGCGCAGCCGCCTCGATGCTCGCCGGTTCTCTCAGCTGCTAGCCAAAATGGAGGGCAGTCTCATCCCCGCAGCTGTCTTTATGCCATGGATCCTGAAGCTCCCCCTTCCCCAGTCGTACCGGTGCCGTGACGCCCGCTCCGAGCTGCAGGCGGTGCTGAGTGACATCATTATTGCTCGAGAGAAGGAGGAGTCGCAAAAGGACAGCAACACCTCCGACCTGCTTGCGGGTCTTCTCGGAGCTGTGTACCGCGACGGAACCCGCATGACCCAGCACGAGGTGTGCGGCATGATCGTGGCTGCCATGTTTGCTGGCCAGCACACGTCTACAATTACCACAACGTGGACCATGCTCCATCTAATGGATCCGAAGAACCGCCAGCATCTTGACAAACTGCTCGATGAGATCCACGAATTTCCTGACAATCTCAGCTACGATAACGTAATGAACGAGATGCCTTTTGCGGAGCAGTGCGCGCGTGAGTCCATTCGGCGGGATCCACCGCTCGTCCTTCTCATGCGGCAGGTGTTGAAGGAGGTTCAAGTGGGCAAATACGTGGTGCCCAAGGGAGACATTATCGCCTGCTCGCCCCTTCTGTCCCACCAAGATGAGGAGGCATTTCCTGATCACCGCCGGTGGAACCCCGAGCGGGACCAAAAGCTTATTGAAGGGTCGTACGTTGCTTTTGGTGGTGGAGTGCACAAGTGCATTGGCGAGAAGTTTGGCCTCATGCAGGTGAAGACCATTCTTGCCACGGTCTTCCGCGAGTATGATTTCCAGCTTGTCGGCCCGCTGCCGGAACCTGACTACCACACCATGGTGGTTGGCCCGACAGCCAGCCAGTGCCGGGTGAGGTACTTCAAAAAGAAAACCACCACGGCTTGACGGCCATCACGATGAAAACCGTGCGCCATCAATACATTTATGATCGGGTAGGGGAGATGCCAACACCCTGTAGAAAGGAAAAGCAGCGAAGGAGGGATGGGGTGGACCTTGTTGGAATTTACGCAGGTGAATTCACTACAGTTCGCCCCACTCGACAAGAGGAAGAAGTACACTTTGCCTGAGAACACAAAAGTTCTAGGCAGAGCCCTGTTTACGATTGTGCCAGGGTGTCTCTAGAGCGATGCCGTCCTGATCATCTGGGTTGTCGCATCTGTGTCTGGAATACCTTGTGGCCGGTTCAAGTTAGTGTCTTGGCTATGCTGCAGGGGGCTGTATGCTTTCTTTCTTGCAGTCTTTACCAAGGGATGCCTTCCTCAAGATTCCCATTTTAAGAGGGAAGCTGGTTGCCGACGGAACACGTTAGGGATGTTCTGCATATGTTCTTTTCATCCCGCTTGTGTGGGCGATGTGCAGGGAGGAATGGCTAGTTATTGTTCCTGACAATACATATCTTGTAGAGCACTGCCCGATCGTGTGACTATCGAAGCAAGATAGGAAGAAAGTGAATCGACAGAGCGCAATTGGACGAAGGTAGCAGAACATTGGGGCAGGAAGGATGGGGGAGTCGATTTGGAAAGCGAACGGTGGGGAGGAAGGTAGTATGCTCTTGGAAGTACATTTTTTGAAGTGTAGGCCTAGCGAGGGAGGAAGGCAGGAGGAGAGGAGGGCGCAAATGGCCGTCTTCAGATACCCCTTGGCTTGCAGAGATCAGAGTAACGGGAAGGGGCATGTATGATAAAAAAAAAAAGAAGAATGATGCAGGGGCAAGCGCGCGACGTACCATTTGGTGCGGTTATCACAACTGCTCGTCACGCATACACTGCCTGGACATATGTACCACCTCGTGTACAGACACGCTCGTGGTCCATCACTTCGTTTATCAACCCACTCTTTTCCACTTACTGTGTGATGGTGTTTCTTGCTCTTCCCTGCAACGATGTTTTGGACCCTCTCCTCAATACGTGGCCTGATGAGGCGAAAGTCAATCCTGCCTCCCTCTGATTATTGGACGGCCACTGGGCCCCGTGTTCACTGTGAATGGTGGCGGTGAGATTAACACTCACGCACACATTGGATACGCTTCAAGTCATTCCCTCTCCGCGATTAGTTACCAACCTGGGTCGATGGCAGCCATACGCGAGGGGGCAACATGCGTATGATATCCTAACGTAGCAGGACGCGATGAGGTAAACCTGTCTGGGAAGTTACTTTCTTTTCTGTAACTCTTGACAGGGGGGGGGGCACCAGAAGACTGGTGCTAACATCCATGTGCAAATGTGCATGAATTGTGAGGGAAAGCACAGTCAGGTCTACCATACCTTCATTTCTCTTGCTCTGTTGTTTTGAAAAAAATGTAGGTAG
>JAIZPF010000036.1:42280-66800 GCA_020509355.1 Blechomonas ayalai | reverse complement strand
GGGGGGGGGGGGTAGAAGGGGTCACGTACGTTACCGCCGACGCATACTGTGACTCGCTTGGGTATGGGGCTTTCCCAGGCGGATTCGGCTTTACCGTTCCGTTGGTAGGGAATGCCTTGTGGGCCTGCAGTTTGTGGTGCATCGGACAACAACATGCTTGTCTGATGCACCACACCTTTTTTTCTTTTTTAAATCCTCCATGTGCACCCCAAAGGCCATTATTTCTTTTGCTCATCACCTGCACGCATGTACCATGTGTATTATTGGGAGGTGGGGGCTTTTCCTCCCTGATGTAGTGGCCTCGATCGTATCTTCTCAGTCCAATTAGTTTTATCACCATCATTTTCAGTACGCAGATGGTATGGCATGAGGCCAGTGCGAGGCGGTGTTGATGCGCGATGGGCATATCTCAATGGTGAAAACGTATCAGCACCAATGCTATGGAAGGGAATTTAAAAAAAAAAGAGAAAAGGAGCTATTCTCACTTGTTACTAGGGCACCTTCTGTTTAGGTGAACCGAAGTACGTGCCCTGGGCATGGTGTGTGTAAAGGAATACCGAGTTGGCCTGGGTAAGCTGCTACGAAACGGACTGATAGGCGGTAAAACTGTTCATCCTCCGACTTGACCGAAACTAATGATCAAAAGATGCTTATGTGCACAGTAGCAAAGAATGACTACAGCAACTAAACCATCGTATTACGTGTATTGTTCTGCATGAGGCGGTGTCTTGGCCGACACGGCTGGATTATTATGTTGCCAAACCTGCCAGGGGATGGTGGGCTATCTGATATTTTATCACAAGGTGGCTTTGTACTGTATCTTTTTTTTCTTCCCCAGTGTTGGTTCTTACCACGGAAACAATACGCTTGCTCATTCTTTTAGGTGTGCTTACTTTGGTGGTTGCATGTCGTTCCTGGTGTATTAGTAGCGGAACTGTTACGACGCTCGCCGCTCTGTGTGGACTTGTAGATGCTTGATGATCTGTTGTCTTGAAGCAAAGCTGTGGCCAGCTTCTCTTGGGTTTGACTATAAACAGCACAGGCATGTCGTTAGTGTTGATGTTTATCAGGTCCTCAGAAGTCTCACTGCACCTTCCTTCCAGCAAGAAAAGTCCTAGAGATGGCCTTCCGTGAAGGAACGTAAGACACATGGTGTCCCAAGCCAGGCAGTGTGTGTGTGGGGGGGGGGCACTAGCTTTCACTGTGTACTACAGTGTATTTCGCCGCCTATTTTATTTCCAAGCGATTGCTAGACGCCATCCCAGCAAAATTGTAGCTGAACAAAGATAGGTATATCTACATTCTGACATTCATTTTTGTATTCCAGGATCGCCTTATTACCTTGGAGATCATTTTCTATTTATGTGTGTCTTGCTATATGCGAACCTAGCTTCATTTTGGGGGGGGGGTAGTGATGTTTGTTTTCTTCCTTTCATCCCACTTTCACTTTTGATCGTACCATTCGGAGAGGTTCAACGCTGCATCAGAGAGCACATACGGATGGAGATGGAGCGTTCCTCCTGTTTCATTCTGCTCGTACTCCAGCGTCACTTCGACAAACACATAGTCGCCTTGTTCATTCGTCTTACTCTCCCTCATTTTATTTGTCCTTGTATTATTTTATGGCAGCGAAAGTGCCTATCCATGGGAACGTATGTCACCGAGCGCTAAGCCTTTTCCTCGAAGTTCCCCTCTCTCTCTGATGTACATATATATATTTGGTGTTGATGGCTCTAGTGGTAGGGGATGCTTCTCCCTGAGTTCAATTTCCACCTTATTGCGGTTTGCTGCTCCATTCATCGCGCTTTTGGGAAGGTTGTGGTTTGCTGCTCCCCTTAGCATGAACACGGAATGACATTTACAAGGAGAGCAGGCATGCCTATCGTAAGGGCTGCGTTCTTTCACAAACTTATGAATACAAAACAGCCATCTCTTTTCTACTTTGTATGTTTCACTTTCAGTTCTTCCTGGTAATAGCGTACAAGCAGGGACATATGGGGGCAGGTATGGACCCCACGCAAATGACAATAGTCGAGCTCCGCCATCACATGGAGCGATGCGGCCGCCTGCTTCAACATCCGTTGCTCCTGGACCGCCTTCCTGATGGGGGTGAGGGGATTCGAGAGCGGTACGAACGGTTTACGGCCGAACTTGCTGCTCGTAGTGCTGCAACAGCGACGTTGAGGAAATTAGGTGAGATGATACAGTCGTCAGCAGAATTGGAACCCTCAGCTAAGGCCCCGACTAAACAGAATGGCAAAGACCACATGTCTCATGCTGGGGAGATGGAGAGGGAGGGGGCGCCGTTGCAGTCCAGCGAGGCGGCACAGATCAAGGCAATCACGGAAAAGTATAAGGACCGCCGCGTACCTGTGGAAGAGACCGTGCGTCGCATGTACGGTGGATCGCTTTCTGAGCGGGAAATACAACGCATCATTGAAGGCGTGCCGCAAAATTTTTTTCTCACCCACGCAGAGACGTGCTCTATGGAGCGGGAAATGATCAAGCAGGCGAGGGTGCGGCAGTTGGAAAGGCTGAAGCAGGAAACCTTGGTAAATCAGGGTCGCGCCTGAGCAAGTGTAACCAGCCCCGAGGCTTTTTGCTTGGGGGAAGGGGTGACATTATTAGTATGTGAAGCGGACGTAGAGTTACTCAGCATGGTAATGGTGTGTGCTGTTGGCACATACTCGTGCAGTGCTATTATCAGAGACACCACATGTCGTTTGGTGCTTGGGGTTTGGGAGAAGCGCTGTAGTTGCTTTCATTTTACGTGTATCTGGATGCCCGACGCGGTGCGCGTTATTTGATGATCAGATTTTCCCATGGGGGGGGGAGGTGTCGGTGAAGCCATCTTTTCTTTTACTTTCGGTTTCCCTCCCTCGCGCTCCACATGTCTACATTGATGATGCTATCGTGTTGACTTTTATTTAGTATTGATTTAGAGGGAAGGAGAGGACGACGTAGGTACACAGTGGTATGTGGTCTGTCCTGCGCTCGCGTCAAGGGCTGGCGCCCAACGAATGCATCTATGATACCTATAGTCCGAAACAGCGCTGTGAACTCCATCAGCGATGTATGCTTATGCATGCCGCAAAGCCTAACGTACCGTACATAGACCCCAAAGTGTTTACTGCGCCATATGGCACGATGGTGTACGAGAAGGTTCGTCGATGGCTGCTGGATGAGGACCCTTCTATGCGGGCCCAAGCGGCAGACCACTTGATTGAGATGTACATTGAGAAACGAGAGCATTGTGTTGCGAGTATGGACTATGATGCGTTGCCCATTTTGATTTCAATGATGCGCAACGACGAGGTACCAGAGGTTCGCGAGCGCGCAGCAACGGCGCTTGAGATGCTGGTGAAGGAGTCCAAGGCGCAGGCAAGGCTTCTTGAGATGGACGCAGCGGGTGAGGAGCCGCTGGAGCGTTTTCTAGCTACGTTAGCTGACCCCTGCGCTGGGGTTGTTGTAGTGGCCCTACGCATCATCATTGCATGTCACGCCCATCATAGTCTCTTCAGCCTGACGGGCCGGCTTGTTTCTTTAGGCTCTGTGCCCATTCTGCTTGGCCTCATGGGCCACGAGAGTATTGTCGTAAGGGCCGTGGCGTGCTCAGCGATGGTGCCGATATTTGACGTGAAGGAGGCTGGTACCATTTTCCTCAAGGCGAATGGCATGCACGCAATGATCGAGGCGCTGAAAGATGGTGACGCCATGCTGGTTGCGGAAGCATCCGAGGTCATATCCCGTGCGGCGGAGCAGCCTCAAGGAAAGCGTGATGCCACCGCTGGGCGTGCCCTTGAAGTACTACAGCTCTATATGCAACACGATAATCTTACAGTTCGCGTCTCCGTGGTATCTGCCATGGCGCAGATCACCGTCTTGGAAGACGCCAAGTTTCAGGCTGTAGACATTGGCCTTCCTGCGCGTATTCTCGACTGCCTCTCCAGCGAGGATGAGCGTGACGTCCTCACGCACATGGCAAGACTTATCTACCATGTAGCCGAATACCCACGAGGTAGAGCACAACTTCGTCCATGCCGTGAAGGGCTGGAAGAGCTGGCACATCTTGCGGGGGAGGACGATGCAGTATCTAGCGTGCTGAGAGCAGCCGCCAATCTGTTGATGAAGCCATAACACACGGTTTTGCTATGTGTGGGTTAGCATGCGTGGCAGAGATGTAAAGCGGTATGACCAGAGCGTCTTTGATGAGGGCTAGGCCAGGGGTAACAAAGACAGGTGCTTGGCGAAAGAATCCTTGCGGTATGCTCCCCCCGGGGGCTACTTTGGTGCCCAGGAGGATAGGGCTGTGATGGTGCAGAGAGCTAGTCTTTTCGCTCCACTGCGATGTGGGCATACAGCATGTGCGTGTGTTCCTTTTTTTTTGTCTCATTAGTCGTTCGTCTCCAAAGGGAGAGAGAGAGTGGGGGAGCATCCGAGCTCGACAATGGTATCACCCATGACTGGACAGGAGTGGTGGAAGTCCATTACCTTCAAGGCAGCCGTCTTTATTGACAGCATGGTGTCGGTCTGCTGTGCCCCAGTGATGCTAGCCCAGGCCAAGCAGGTGTCGTTTCCCTCGAGCGGCTACCTCGCATATTATCAGTGCGCCTACATTATTCCACAGCTTGCGTCTACGGTAGCTACCGATGCTCTTGCATACCGCTACGGCGCCTGTGAGGTATTGCTCGTGAGCTTGTCGCTCTCTGCCCTGTCCATGTATGTACTCGCGAACAGCTTGTCCCTCCACATGCTGCCTCTCTTCGTAGCAGCACGTTTTCTCAATGGACTATTCCGCCACGCTAAACTCCTCTTCCAACAGGCAGCGGACGAGGTTGCTCCCGGGGTGGCGAATGGATCACTGAGGGATATGGCGTTGTACGGCGCTGCCGCTGGCTTCGTCATAAGCGGCGCAATCGGTGACACGGTCAGGGATACGGCTACCGCTGTAAAGGGCTTTGCGCTGGCCCAACTGGTTTCGGTCGGGCTGGTGCTAGTTGTCCACATGCGGTCTGCTTTTACTGAGCGGAACCCTGTCTTAGCTATACATCGCACAGGTGACTACGTGCGTTGGCTACGTACATGGATTGGGCGGGGTATGTCTGTGGGGCCTCCGGCAGCTGCTATTATCCCCATCTTGATGTGTGTACAGGCAGCATCCATTTCACAATGTATGTATCCCTTAATGGCCCCAGTACTGGGAAAGTCGTATACTTTCACAGGCACCGTTCTAGCCCTGAGTGCCATTGCGCAGGCAGTGCTACCGGCCTATCTGTTGGCATGGGTGCCAAGTTCATTGGGCTCCCACCCGCAAAGTTACGTTGCACTAACTGCTTCCCTGATGCTGCTCGCTGGTAGCGCCGTGATGCCTTTTATGAAGAAGCACGGTGCGGTGTGGTATTATGGTGTTGGTATCTCCTGTGTAGATGTGCCATCGAGCCTCCTACTGCAGCTTCTCATAGAGAGGGGTATGCAGGCATGTCCAACGGCGGACCGCGCACATGTAGCCAAAGTCTTCGGTCACGTTATGCAGCTTGTGAAGATGTTTGCAGCGCCATTATTGATCTACGCTAGGGAGATGTATCCCTCTCAGTCACACATCGCCCTTTACGTGAGTGTTCCCCAAGCGCTTCTTCTTGTTGCCACCCTTTATAGGGACACATTCTCTATACCCACGAAGGCGTCTGTAAGAAAGCAAGAGTAGGCTCTCGTAATGAGACGGCGAGCTGCATTAGGAAATGCTTGTAGAGGTGTATACGACGGCCTCCAGATGCGGTTTCCCCATTAACAGTTGTGCTCGATCTTCCATTTCATTTTGTTATGAAAGGGTACGTGACAAATGGCGGCGAGGCCCGCCGCGATATATGCAAATGTTGATCGCTGTATTGCGTTTGTTTTTTTGATGATATTGATGGTTTCTGTATCCTGAAACCTTTACTGAGTTCTGTTGACTTGGATGGATGCATATTCTCTGTTGAAGTGCAGTACGCCAAACTGCATAACCACGAGGTGGATTCGACAATATTAATGTGCCCAGTTGAGGGAAAAGGGTACTCTTGCAGAATGCTGGACAAGTACACTAGTATGGTGCCATCATCGATTCCTTCATTGCGTTTCTTTTGGTTCATTTACTGAAATCCATCTCTTTTTCTTGCAAACACGTATACCCGATTGGCCCCGCACGGCGTGCACCCACATCAGGTAAGCTGAAGTCTTTCCCCATGGATGCGAGTGTGACTCCCGAGGTTCTTGCCGCCTCACTAGAAGCGTTTCAGCCGTTGGTCTTCCGAATATGCACCAGCACGCCGAATCACGTTGACGTTAACCACGTCGTTGAAACTTTGCGGCGCGACGCGTTTTTTTCCCGCCACATGTATGTGATAGAGGGCGATCGGCTGACAAAGGATGCCCCAGCCCGGCCGGCTGAGAATCGAGCAAAGCTGCATGACGGAAGAGCTAAGTGTAACTCCACGGCTGACTCTGTGAAAAGTGCGGCCGCGATGGTACGAGAGGAATTTGTTCGCATCGCCGTTGAGCGGGAGCACGCGCGTCTCCGTGAGGTGAGAAAGCGGGAGTCAGAGCTGGAGAATTTGATGGCCCAGTACATGGAGGAAGATTTGAGCGAGGATGATGCTCGTAAGGCTGCACTAGCGGAGCTGGAAGAGGATGACATCGATGACGAGGAGCGGCCAGCGCGTGAGCCATTCTTCCTCTGTATTCAGAACTTCCCCAATAGCTTAGAGGATGTGTTGCAAATGCATCGAGCAGGTCTGCCGCTGCAAGTGCTGCTTGATGTGCAATCCAAAGTTCCTTTGGCCGGCTCCCTACCCCAGCAGGATACCTCGGAGAAGACCAAAAAAACAAATGAACGGGCGAAGTCCCCTGCCCGTCGTGGTAATACGGTAAGCTCTGATGGCCGTCATGACGGCAGTGTCTTGGTGCAGCTGCAGACTCAAAGAGCCCATCATGCGTACGCTGCGTATGACGCGATAAGTGAGGTGGTTCTGCAGACGTATGAGTTCCCCTCCGTGCCGGTACCCTCTCCGCACGGTGCTGACATCGTCCCAGTCTATCGACTCGCGGGTACGGAGCAGGCTGGGTATGCGGGTATGGTGAAGGCACTGTTGCGGGTGGAGGAACAGCAGTTTCTCTTTCGTGAGCTACACAGGAATCGTGTGGTGGTGCAGGTGCCGGGTTATACTCCTCTGACTAACCCAGATGCTCCTCCGCCTCCTTGTGCGGAGGAAGTGGAGGAGCTTCATACTCGAAAAAACATTCCCGCCCATGCCCTGAAGGCGCAGTCCTCTGATGTGAAACAACCCGTGGTAGACGAACCCGTGGTGCCGCTCACGACGCCAGAGAGTCCGGCAAGAATGAGTGAGGTAGCCGCATTGCGTGAGGTGTACGACGCTTTCATGTATCGATCGAGGGTGCATAGGGAGCATTTTTCTGTCCGCATCTTTGCAGCGGCCTGTGTTTCTCAGACAAGTGCTGTAGCTGACCCGTCCGCCACATTATCGCTGTTGTCTGTGGCGCAGCAAGAGGAGAAGCGTATGTCGTACGATAAGGACATGACGGAGCGCTTTGCTCAAGAGGTGTTCTGCTCCATTATGGGATGCATGCCTCAGCGATCAAAGGAATCCGACGAGGGGCATGTAGCATCCAGTGCCACGTTACCCAATGGTGATACAACAAGCAGTGCAAGGGAAGACAAAGTGGGCCCCGAAACACCTTCTGAGCGCGGTACAAGTGGACCCGATCCAGCCCCCACCGACGAGCGAGGTGTGCTCTCCCTAATCGAGGGCACACTGCAGACGATGGAGATCGGGTTGGGGCCAGCAGTGGCAAAACAAATGGTTCAGGAGCTGCTGCGTACTGCCCTCGTTTATTCACCGAACAGAGTCGGGCCTTTCCCCTGCACATGGCACCGAAAGAATATGTTGGGGTGGCAACATCGGTCACTTGTCTGTGGAGCTCCGCCGCAGTCCATTCATGTCCTCAGTCGGGCGGATGGCTCCTCACGCACCCAGCACCTTGTGTATTCCTTCGAGGGCTGTACCACCCTCCCCGACTTCATTGTTTCCTTAGAGTTTACCGATAGGGAGCACTGCTTTTACTCTCCCTCCCCACCGGACAGCGATGACGATGTCGATGAGACGGAGGAAGAGGCCACTGACGACGAAGAGGAGGATGAGGACGGCAATCCTATTCCTCGGCAAAAGAAAGCACCTGCACCACTGCCGATTATCGATCACGTTGGGGTAGTGCAGGAGGCTCTGCGCCGCCGCCGTGTGTATCAGGACACCCTGGCACGCACTACCACGGACCCATGCTCTCAGGAGATGGACAGCAGGGGGAAAGGCTCACGGTGTGCTGTGGAGGAGGTAGGGTGGATGTTCCCTTCGGACGGATGTACGATTGAAGTGGAGTGTACCTGCGCCAACACCCGTCAAGTACGTTGCTCTGTCGTACCGCCGTGCGGTCTAGAGTGTGGCTTCCTGTCGTGTGAGCAGCCAGAGCAGACGGGCATCCAGGAGTTCGTGTCATCGGACATCCGCTCCTTTGTCGCCCTTGCAGATGTGTTACGGCTCGTCGCAGAGGTCATTGCCGACAATTCTGCTGCGGCAAAGATGCTGGAGTACCAACAAGAAGTGGAGGCCGCTCGACAGGAAGCGAGGGTGCAGTTTGAGGCCCTGAATGTCCGGACGAAACCATCTCGTCACAAGGATAAGTCCGCCGTCTCGCCACCCACACTGGCGATGTTGGAGGAGCAGTACGTCGACGCCGTGGCCAAACCGCTGCTCAAGGCAAAATGCTCACCGTTGCTGCAGCTGATGGTGATAGTGAATGAGGGCGACTGTCGTGGGATGTTTGATGAGGAGCGGTGTACCCTGCACCTGCAGCCAAACAGATGGTCCCTCATAACTTTCCCGTGGGAGCTGTGTCTTCGGGTGTGGCGCAACGGCAC
The DNA here is from genome assembly GCA_020509355.1 of Blechomonas ayalai. Lineage (NCBI taxonomy): Eukaryota > Euglenozoa > Kinetoplastea > Trypanosomatida > Trypanosomatidae > Blechomonas > Blechomonas ayalai. The sequence goes on along the minus strand of JAIZPF010000036.1, from coordinate 57,832 downwards.
GGTGGGGGTGCTGCGCTTGTTAAGCATCTCGTCCCTGCTCGTGCATGCTGACGGCGCGGTGGAGATCTGCTCACGGGAGTCGGAGGGTTACCGTATCATTCTCAAAGGAAACGGCAGTTACCTGACGAGCAAGGATGAGGTCGCCCTTGGCATCTCCTCCACAGGTTCCGTCGTCTTGACGTCTGCTAAGGCAAAAACTCATCTCCGGTCGCTGAAGTGCGCCTCCTCCATCGACGCCGCAAGTAGCAATCTAATTATTCATCGCGAGGACGGGGTGCAGTTAGTGGAGTCTGATGGACAACTCGTGATGGCGCGGTTTAGCGATTCAGTTACCGCCTCGTGGGAAAGCGGTCACTGCACGTGGCACATTGGCGGTCTTCCGGTGATCCGCTGCAGTCCAAGCGAGCGGGCCATCGGCCTCCACAGCAGCGGAGCATGGGTGACATTTGACTTCCTTCAGCGTGCCGCCGCGTTGACGTGTGAAGAACATGGTTTTCGGGCCCTGTTCGACCTGGTCGAGTATCGTCTGCATGTGAAGCCCACTGAAAAGTGCAGCCAGTACACTGTGGATTGTGCCTTTGGCGGACTCTATGCTGAGGTGGGGACGGCGCGTACGGTGTACCGAGTGTCTCCTCTCGGCCGTTGCTCGGAGCAAAGGGATGGCGTTCTGGTACTTCCCAGTGAGTACAGGGCCCCCGATGTGAAGCAGCCACTGGTGCTATCTGCTGAAATTGTAAGCCCTCATTTTCTGGCAACCCTCGAGGGAACCGATGTGGACTGGCGTCGGGACGCGTTGCATCTCATGGAAACGTACAACCAGCCATCCCTGGCGGAGCTGCCATCGCCTGTCCTGCGAAATGAAGAGCGACTGATTCGGAGACGGGCACATACGGAGGAAGTTGGTGTACCCTTGGAGTCCCTATCAGCTCCACCGCAGATAATCAACGGTATCCCGAACGTGCGCTGCTGCGCGTTGTTGCAGGGATCGGAAAGCACAGTGGTACTCGCAGGCCCGTCAGCCATTACGGCACTCAGTGTTTGCGGGCTTCTACAGCATCGGGTAGCGCACATTGTACCGCAGCCATCGTACCATTTGAGACGGGACGGATTGGAGGTATACCATATGGCAATGGGCACAAAGGGTGGTGAAACACTCGAGACGTTTAGAAAAGTTGTCAAGGTGCCCCCGAGGGAGAGGCTCGTTCTTACCGCCCCAAGCTACTACGTGTATACAGAGGCGCCGTGTACGGATGATGCGCATTGCAACGTATTGGTGGTGTCACCAAGCTCACTGAGTGAAAATATGGAAGAGTATCTACGGTCTCTTACTAGTGGCGCGTTACTGCATGCGCTGCGGACGCCGTCCGGCCAACCGGACGGCTCTGAGGATGCCCCGCATGCTCCTTCCCCGGTACGCAGCACGGCCGATGCCGTGACGATAGCGACACCAACAGAAGGGCGCGAGGCGGAAGCCCGGCGTACCTCCACTGTCCATCTGGATACAGCTAGACCGTCTTTGCTGCCAACGAATTGCCTTGACGCACGCGCTAGTGGTCGCCTGAACTACTGGGCGTCCTTGTCTTCCCCTGCAGTCCTTGGGCCGAACCTCGCTCACGCGCAGCGTTCGCATACAGCAGCGGAGCCCTACTACGCACCCTTACGGCTGGCCGAATTGAAAGAAAGCTCCCCACAGACTTTGGACGGCATCGACAATGTTCCACTACCCGCCTCGACCGCTTCGCCGGCAGATAGCCAGGCAAATACGGCCTACGGCAACCCGTTAATGCAATCCAAAAAAATGCGCACCGATGTCGACACGGGTAGCAGTGCATCCACAAGGGGTCACTGCCCTCGACTGTCTGTTCTGCCGCTGTCGGCTAATTTTGGCACGGTTCTTCATGGCTTTCAGTATCTCGTGCGGCTAAGACTTACAAACGTGTCAACCGTTCCGTGTCGCTTTCGCTTTGGAATACCCTCTGAATGGAAACCGTACCTATTAATCAACTACCCGCACCATTTTCTAGCCGCTGGCATCACCGCCACGGCAGAGCTTACTCTCTCAGGGCACCAACCAGTAGGAGCGGTCCGTTTACCGCTACAGGTGAACCATGAAGGGGGATCCATTATGGTGGAAGTGCGGTGGACCACGGTAGCGGCGGCCCATGAGATGCGCGCCAGTGAGAATGCCGTGGAGTGCCTCGGAGCGGCCGTAGAACACTTCCTGCCCGGCGTTACAAAACGCGCGAAGAAAAAAACAGGCGACCCCGATGAAGAGGAGAAAACCCCATCCGGCAGCGATACCAGCACAGCGTCCCAAGAGAGTGGGAGTCCACTGTCCTTGCACACGCGTGTTCAATAACCTTAGAGGAGGCATGTACAGAATAATGTCATATCCCGCCTATCTTTCCAGCCCTCGTCTCCCAGTGCTCCTGGTGTAGGGCTCAGAGTGGGGGTGCATGATAGAACAGAGCGTGAGGCGTATGACGTGCAACTAACCTGGAATGTACAGTAGCGCAACCCTCCGCCAATGAGCTGCTACACAAAGTATCACTGCGAATCCCTCCTCTTCCCCCCCCCCTCCCCAGAATACAAACAAATAGCAGCAGCATTTCAGGCACCATTGTGGCCCGATCTCAGCCTATGGGTAAGCTGATGTATTTGCTTTTTGCCCTTGCTATTCACACCCTAACCCTCTTTTGACGTGACTGCTATTGTTCATTTTTCTCATTGGTGATGGTGCTTGCCTTATCAGGATGATCTTCTCTTTTGAAAAGGTGCTCCGCCTTCCTTGCGCAATTCATAATCTGCAGAAACGGCGAACCTGATCGTCGCACAGTAGCGGCGGCAGGACGCTCCCCCATTTGGTATGAGCACTATGGGGCTAGAGGGGCAAGTGCTAGCCGGCCGAAACCCGTTTACGTCCAATCATAAAAACAACTTGCCAAGCTTCGAGGACTGTTTTGCATCGTTTAAGAGCGCTGGCATATTTGGGAACTTGGGGCACAACGATATTGCGGCCACTAGCCCTGACCTGCATCGCCCGAACGGTGACACTCACGCTAACACTCGCAGTGGCGACTTCTCCTTCACATCCATCGATGATGACGGTCAAACGTCATGCTCCAGCCCCCCAGCGCCGGTGGAGCAGCAAGTAAGTGCAGCACCATCACCAGACCTTACCCCACAGAGATGTGCCTTCATCTCATCTGGGAGAGCTACTGATTATTCACCTAGGCTCGCATCACCTGGAGCTGCCCTCTCAACACCAGCACGACCTCCGTTGTGCCCAAACGTGTCTCCCATCCTTCCCACTTCTCCCTCGAAGAGAGTTGAATCCCCGGAGGTCACACAACGTACTACTGCACCTGTTTATCCGAGCCTCCGGTATTCGTCCTCGCAAACGGAGGGCACAGTGCGGCGCCTTGAAGCGGATTTCCCCATCTTCTCAGCTCACCTGCGCAATGCGGGTGTCCCCCTGGCAGCTCCCGCGCGGTACATCGTACCCCAGGGCTCTCTGGAATACACCACAACACCCGCTTCCAGTGCGTACAACATCTCCTCCGCGGAGGCTACCGTAGACCGTCTTTTTCCATCGTTACGCTATCCACTGGAGGCGGCGGTGGGCAGCTCTGGTGATTTTTCATATTACAGGCCTCGTCTCAATATGTCGTATTCCGCGGAATCCACGCAGGCTCGCGTATGGCCGCGACCCTAATAGCTTGTACCGCATGTGATAGGCTTTGCAGCACGCATAGATACCACCCATGGCCCTCCAACACTGTAGAGGGTTGGTTCCTATAGAAAAAGAGTTAAGATGCCACCCAGCAGTAGAGTGTCAGCCCTTACCTTGGCAGCCAGAAGTGAATGATCCAATGTTGGGGGGAGGGGGTTCCTTCGCTACCGGCACAAAGCGGGGGTGGGGCTGATGAGTAGGATGGGGTGCATCGTTTGGGAGCAGAAAGAGTGAAGAAAATCATCGAGGACAAGAGCGTGTTTCAGTGAACTGGAGATGAGCAGGGCATATCCATCCCAGCTCTTCTCACCTCCTCTGAATGCAAAGAAAGAAAGAAATTGCAATATCCCTCTTTCTACTCCAACCTCACCACGATCATTTTGTTCGCCTGCAGTTACAGTACATCGTTCAAAGGGACACCAATCACGAGTGGCGCGTAAGTTGTTCACACAGATAATTTATTCAAGAGGAGACACCGTTATGTCTCCATCTCCCTTTAAAACCTCACGGCAGCGGTCTTGGAGCTCCCCGGCGGCCCCTCTGGCCCACCTGCAGTGTATGTTGCTTTCTAGTTCACCGGCGTCCGTCTCGGCGCAAACCGCTGCAGCAGTAAAGGCTTTCAATAACCCACGTATAGAGCCCATTGCCATGTCACGACTACTTCCTTGCAGAGCGAACAGCACGGCAGCTGTTCGTACCGTCGAGAGCAGAGTGGCGGCCAAGCAGTCAGAGATCGTCTCCTTTGCAGAAACGAGCCAATTACACCCTCGGTGGCCTCCAGACGAAGCTGATCAAGCGCCGGATGCTCCATGCGAAGCGTCGAGCTATGCGCAGGTGAAGGATCAACTGGGTGCGGCCACGGGCCAAATCAAGCTCATGCACATTACGAGCGAGCGTATACTCAACAAGTGTAGGATACTGGAGGAAGAGAATTTACACCTTCGTAGGGAGAACCAACAACTCGTCGAGCACAACGAGCAGCTGCAGGATAGACTAGCAAAGCGGGAAGAAGAAGCTGATGAACAGCTTCATTTGATCTGCCAGCTGCAGCAGGAGCTTGACCGAGTCCGTTCGCTGTAGGGTAGGATGTGTGTGTGTGTTCTTGTTAGCTGGTGGAGAGGAGGACAGGCTGCGGCAAGCCCGTTGCAGTGGTGAGCGCTAGGTACTCATGTCTGTGGCCGAATACACTTCTCTACCAGCGAAGGACACAGAGAACCCTAATCTTTATCCTTTAAGGGTGCGCTGTAGTATTTGTTGAGGCTGTTTTCCACCCAGTTACGGGAAACGGCTGACATGACCAGGGAGGGGAGGGGGGGGAGGAGGTGTCATGCTTTTCTTTTTTGCTTTTTGTTTTTTGAAGGGGAAGGAGGGAGCGGCTGCTGTGAAGTTGCCGCAGGTTACAAGCGCGAACGGTAGATTGTGTGAGGCATTACCATCCTTTATGGGGCGGCCACCCTTCTGGTGGAATAAGCGGGAGGGTTCCCACGTAACATGTGTCGCTCGTGAGACCCTTTGCCTGACCCTGTGTGTATATTGCCTTGCTTTTTATACCCCTACGCACGTGCGTGTGTGTGGGGGCTCCGGCTCTTCGGTTGTGATTCTTCTTTATCGTGTGCGCACTGTAGACACTGCAGTTGTGTAAGTGGTGTAGCGCCGCCGCGATCAACAATGCGGCGGCTTCAAGTTAGCAAGCTTTCCAGGGTAACAGGTATCCGTAGCGTTGTATTTAGCTGCCGGTACGACTGGAACGCATCGGGCGTTCACGACATCGCTCCGCGAGACGAAGGCGATTTCATCTACGCTGGGGCAGATCACGTGCTCCCCGGCGCACATCCGTTGCCGCTACGGCACCCTCACAATACCGTTACACGGCCACTTGTTTCCCCTTTCCTTCCAAGCCCACAACGTGTACATCCGTACTTCACGGAGCCGTTACCAGAGCTGCCACACTTTAACACGACGCGCCCCATCGTGTACACCATGGGGACCATAAAGAAGCGGATAATAGCACCAGTGTTTAATCTGCAGAACGAGGTCGTCCACACCCGTGAGCTGGACCCATTCATCTTTGGTTTCTATCCGGAGACGGAAGAAATGGCGAAAAACTTGAACTACTGGATGGTGCGATGCCAGAACTTCTCGAGCATGTGGGACTATGAGCAGCGTGAAATCTGGAGGAAGGCGAAGAAAAACTGGCCGAACACCGGCATGGGCATGCCGCGGGTGAGCGACCGGAAAAATCACATGTTCCCATGGGGGGCGCATTCCAAGCCAACGAAGCCGTGGAACATGCTGATGCCAACGATGGATGTCAAGACGTGGAGCAAGAGCAACCGTATGTTGGTCACGCTCAAGATGCTGCAGGGGAAGCTGCAGATCGTAGACAGGCTAACGCTGCCGGAACCGACGCAGCAGGCCTATCTGGAGCTGTGCCGAAGGATGGAGTGGGATGTTCGTCACACCGGCGGAGGGGTGCTTTTCATGGACGGCGGTTCCCGGCTGACCCCGAGCAGCGAGTACGATCGCGCATTTTTCTTTGGCAGCTTCTTCAATGGCCGAAACAAACTTGTGCGACCAACCTTGTTGTGCGATGAGCAGTACGACTTTAATCGCACCGCTTCCAAGCAACGAATGAAGGGCCCCAAGGGGCCGAAGAATCCCATCCCCATTAACCGCTTCAACGCCTACGATGCGCTGACCCATCACATACTTGTCATCACCGAAGGCGCCCTGATGCAGCTGGAGGACGAGATGTTTGTGCATAAGCTAATGATTTTACCTCCGCATATTCGCGCACAACTGCCAGAGCGGGGCTACCTAGAGAGTGAAGTGCTGGATGACGTGGCGCCGATGCTGCAGACGATTCAGATGGAAGCCGCTGCGCGAACGGAAGAAGTGGAGAGGGCAATGTATGAGCCCTACTACGATAATCCGTACCATCCATGGAAGGACGAGAGCGAGGCGTCATATGCCGTGGACGCAGTTGACGGTACTGTGCAGCGCTATGTGAACTCGAAGAAGACGTCGTGGACGATGCTGACCTAGAGCGGGATTCGCTGTCTATCGGTATGGGGGTGGCGTGCCACTTTTACTCGAGGCTATCTAAAGCATGGTTTGTCGTGTTGTTGACCTTTATGTGTTGTCTGCTGCTCTTGTTTTTTTTTATATGGTGGGATCCACGTATTGGAATATCGAATAGCGGTTTAAAGTGTATAGGCATTGCGGTCGCGACGCCATCGGATGCTCTCTCTCTCTTCTGATCATGTTGTTACTCTTTTCTTTAGGCGCGCAACCGTGATATGTACTCTATAGGTTATGGCCATCCTTGACTCCGCTACCTTGCCGGGTTATGGGAAGCAAGGGTGTAGTATGAAGGATTAGGCTGGTATTTTTTCTTCACCTCACTACTCTACGTGCCGGGTCCGCCATTCAAGATGCCGATTGCAGCGACAGCCTACCACTTCGCTATGGAAGGGGAGGAGGTACCTGGTGCTAGTCTGTGCGTAGACCTTCAGACACAGATAATTAGCAGTGAAAGCAGTCTCGACGCTTGTCAGACGGCCCTGCCTCCTGTGAAGTGGCGTTTGCAGACTAGTGCAGGGAATGTGAGGGGTGATCAGCACGTGAACGACCTACGGAAGGGTACCCTCTCAGTTCCCCCTATGACGCCCACATGTGCGCACAGATACGAGGTTGGGGAGCCGCTGGAATGGGGAAGGCGATAATGCGAGAGCGATTACAAACCATTGCAGCTCACTGACAACGACAGTCCTGTGCTTTTTTCTTTTTGTACAATCGTCTCAGCTGAGACGTGCATATGCTGATCTGGCGTGACGAACTAAGCATGGATCTGCGTTGCGTTTGTTTTGCGGGCGTGCCCTACTTAATGGGTCTCTATTTGGGTTTCTACCTTGTTCTTCGTTATTTTACCATCGAGACACATCCAGGCGGTCGGTGTCGAACGACGTGTAAGTACTAAAGGTAAAGGGTGACCTGCACGCATGAAGGCCCTGCCCCGAGGACCAGTGCACCGACTCGCTAACCTAGCCAGAGGTGCAAACGCGTCTACTGGTGTGATACTGAACCGAAAGGACTGGAACAGCGGGCGTGACATTTCTCAGGAAGAGAAGCGCTCCGGTCTACTGCTTCGCCTACAAGATGTGTTTCCAGGAAACAAGTCATCGCCCCCGCTGGAGGCGATTGTGAAGGGGCAGACATCCGATTTTCAGGTGAACGAGTTGGGCTCAACTGGCATGGGAGCGTTTCTGGAGAAAAAACCCAAGGGTCGCTGGCGTAAAATCGCCCGACAGAAAACGATTCTTGTCGAAGACACGCCCTCCACTCCCTTCAGCGATCCTGCAAAGACCTACACTCCTCGGGTGCAGAGCTACGGCGAATACGTGCGGCTTCTTGGCAAACTGCCCGAGGACCGCCCAGTGCTTCGGTTTGTGCTCTACCGCGATGGGTACTCCACTGAGAGCGTGCTGAATCGTCTGCGCTATGAAATCAATGTCGATGAAAGCGCGGTCCATCTGCCGAATACACCTGGCGGATACTTTGGGTGTGTTAGCCAGTTTGGTGCCTGTGTGGGGGTCACGCAGGAGCAACTTCCTCATGCCTCACGACAGTACAACCTCCACCCCCTACTATTTGACCCCCGCAACTACGTACCGATGACTGACTTCGTTTCCCTATCCAGTCCTCCAAGAGGATACTTCTACCGCGTGCTTCTCCGATGTGTCGATGGAAAGCGGGACGACATCGTGGCATCGCTGAAGACATGGAGCGAACGAGGGTTTGTGAATTACTTCGGTGTGGAGCGGTTCGGCCTGAGCTCCAACACGCATTTTGACTTGGCAGTCCTCGCCACATCACAGCGGGATCTCGTTCGAGCCATCGGTTGCTACCTACAGTGCCTCGCCGAGGCAGATCCTTTTCACTACGATTCATATCTGGCGTACGTGAACGCGGAGCCAAGCACAGCGGCGGGCGTGGCTGAGGCGTGGCTAAAGCAATGCCAGACAGCACGAGTTCCAAAATCTGTCATCAAGATCGTAGAGCAGCTGCATCGATATCATGCTGGGGGTGAGATGCTGGAAGATTTGGAAAAGTTGTGGTCGTTGGCCGCGGTGGAGCACCGTTGCCGACGCAGTGCAGCTGAATTTGTGTGGAACGCGATGGCCAGCCAACGTCTCATTAGCCATAGGGACTGTGTGGTCAAGGGCGACGTCGTTGCGTTAGAGGTGAATGCAGGCGCATCCCCCGCGTATAAGCTCGTCGCGAGCGATGAGGAGGCTTCGCACTACGCACTAACGGACGTGGTGCTGCCTGTGCCTTATGAAGGCAGCAATTCAGCTGCATGCATCTACCCTTCCCTCTCGCACTTGAACAGATCCCTCTATGCAGAGTTCTGCAAGCGGCACCGAATGGACTTCTTGATGCGAGAGGAGGGAAGCGTATCTGGTGAAGGCGCAGAAGTGTACCGCCACATTATTGCCCATCCAAAGCACGTGCAGGCTTCCATCATATACGACCCGTCCTCCTTCACCACACTCAAGAGTGATCTTTTCCTTCTCCAAGAGAGGAAGCAGCCAGCGAGTATGGAGCTCGATTTTGCTTCGCGCGTGCGGCAACCGTGTGTGTACAACCTGTCAGAGCGGTTTGCTGAGAAGCTGCAGGTAATGCGTCGGCGAAACGTTGGTGAACACTCCGTTGTTTTATCATTTGCGCTCCCAGAGGGAACCTCTCCGCTGTCTGCACTAAGGGAAGTGTTTCAGCTCAAGTACGCGAACTTTCATGATCTATACCTGCCATGAGGGTATGGTGTGTGCTGGTTTATGGACGGTAACGGCAACCTCAGTACCCATCCACGGGTGTACATCAAAGGCTGAATTTCTTACCCGCTGTGCACCCTTTTGCCGGGCACACGGAAATGCAAATGCGCGGCGAACGGCAGGAGTCTTATCCCCACTGCATCACTGGCATCACTTCGTCCGCCTTTCCTGTTCTGCCACCATCCCTCCCCCTCCTCTTCTAGTCATTAAGCCAGGCCATGAGACAAGCTGCAACGGAGAGCATACGATTGAGTAACTTGGACGTGCCCCTCGCCACCGTTCAAGGGGTTACTTATCCACACCACATCTTTGGTCCCCGCATGGTTCTCAGGGAAGATGACTCCAGGTATATTCACCTACCCGGTAAGAACGGCGAGATATTCCTGTCTAGCGAGAAGACCTATAGCGTCGAGCAGTTGCGACTGCCAAGAATGAATTGAGGAAGGCACCAGTCCTCGCGGGAGATCAATGTGTACGACGATGTGGGAGTGCTCGCGTGATTAACTCGGGTTTGCATCACTAAAGATACTAATGGGTTAGGGGGCTGTGTGTACTGCAATGGTGACGCTGAAGAGTGCGGTTCGTATGTTACTTACCATGTCCACTTGCCGAAGCTGTCTTTCTTCTCCCGGATTGCCCGCCAAGACGATTCGCTGCTTGCTTGGTTATCTAGCTTAAAGGCTTCTGTCATGCTGCAGTCGGAGGAGCGTCTTGTACAGGCAACCCATGACTATGAAATGCCAGGGGATGGATTTCTTTCACTGAAGGCGCTTGACGTGCTCCTTGTGATTGAGGCGGACGCGAGCGGCTGGTGGATCGGGCTGAATACACGGGGCAAGAGGGGAGTCTTTCCATCTACGTATACGGAACCCTACGCGTTTCCAGCACCCCCCGAAGCCCTCTACCGGGAGCTTCTTACCATTCGCCTCGCACTGCAGTACCACGTGGACTTGGCGTCTGGTGTGCCTGTCATGAAGAAGGAGACTACACCGGTGTGGCTGTCAGCCGCTCCCGCGCTGACACGGCCAGTCCAAACTATAGATGAGCTGTACGCTGCCATAGACACCAGTATGCTGGAACGGGAGGCGGCTCGCGCGAAGGTACTAGCAGGCTTGAAAGCACTGACGACTGCGGAGATGCGGCGCAGTGGATCGGTTCATTCAACTGCGCTTACGGCTGATGACGCGCTCACGTGCAAAGTACAGGGCATTCAGTTACTAAAGGCTGACATGGAAGCTAAGAAACAGCATTTGAAGAGGGGTGGGCAAGAACTTGAGGCATCTCTTGACTCAATCGCATCAGCCAAAGCCCAGCTTGTATCTGGGGGGTACCTTCCCGATGGTGTATGGTATCAACGTCTGCGTGCCCTGACCAATGCTGCACGTTGTGGTGATAATGATACGGCACAGCAGCCTTGCTGTCGTATGTCATCATCCAGTGGCGCCTTGTTGGACCAGCTGAAAGATCTCAAGTTCGTTGTGGCGCACAAGGAGGAGCAGCTACAGGTCCTCTCGGCTACGGTGAAGCAAACGGAGCAGGACTTCATCACCTCCAAAGAGGGCCTCTCCAGACGCATCGCGGTGCGGGATCTATTGGTGAGCAGACTGCTGCAGAGCTGGGCTGAGCGCGCTGAGGCTGCAAGGGACGCGTACTTGAAGGCAAAGGCTGACCGGCAGCGTGAGGTGATGGCGGCCGAGGCGGAGGAGAAGGAGCTCAAGAGCGTCATCGAAGTCAGAAAGACGACATACGCCGCTTTAGTAGGCACTCTCCATGAAGAGCGCGCGCGCGTGAAGGAATTGAAGCAGTGCCTGAGGAAGACTGCAGAGATCACCGGAAATAGACGCACTCATACAGTCGGCGACAAATGATATTCTATGTGAAGAGGCATTCGATGAAACTGCTGTGTAATGACATGGGCGGGTGGTACGCTGCACATATGATTCTCCATAGACATTGACACTTACACTACATGCAAGCGCGCTCAACCGTCTCCTGGTAGCCGATGTTGAATTCGCTTCGACGTATGTGTTACGACGAACAGTCGAGCCTCTCCCCCTCCCCCCCCGCTCTTCCTGGAGCACGCCGGGTGGAAACAAGTTGCCTTGCTTTCCGTTCCACTGTGCCTTTCCCTCATCTGTTCCCTGGTAGCCCGTACCCACCTCTGTGTTCTCCCTCTTTTTTTTTCTTTATTGCCTCCGTTTTTGTAGCTCAGTTGTGAGTTGCTGTTGAGCAGCGAGAAACGAAACAAGGAACCGTAGAAGCGCTCTTTTCTATTTACTAGCCATGGGCGCGTGCTCTGGAAAGGCCACCCCTTTCTCCATCAGGTCGGAGCCATATCTTCCCTCATGTGTGCGCCTGACGGAGCATTTCTTCACAACGAGTAAACCCGATAAGGCGGAAGCCGCAGCCTTTTTTGCCGACATGCGCGTTGCGGTACGCCAGATGCTGCAGTGTACGCAAGAGGAGGCCCACGATTTTTTAATTCACTCCTGCTCGGAAAACAGCGTTACGGCAGCTCCATTGGACGCATTCCTGTCGAAGCGAAATGCTCAAAAAACCGTTCCAGATCTTACTCGCGCGAAGGTCATGCAGATCTGGATGACCTATGACAAGGACAACAGTGGCGATCTTACTCGTCACGAGCTGAAGAAGATGGTGTACGGGTTGAACCTGCCCAAGGAACTTTCGTCAAAACTACTCAGTAACCTTTCGATGGGGGGCCGCACGGTTTCATTCGCTGAGTTTGAAGAACTGTACCAGAACAGCACCGCGATGAACGAACTTGGATTCGTTTTCGATAGTCTCTCGCACGGCGCGGGGACTGTGTCCAAGGCGAGCTTTACCGCCTTTCTTCGGGAAACGCAAGGGGAGGACCTGGATGACGACGCCGTCGAAGAATTGATGTGCGAGCTGGGGTGTGCCAACGGCGACACACTGAGCAAGAAGCAAATCCTGATGTTCCTTTCGTCTGGCCACTTTTCTCCCGCTCTTGACCGGAACAAGGTCAATCAGGTGTACCATGACATGCAGCACCCGTTGAACCACTATTTCATCAACAGCTCGCACAACACGTATCTAACAGGGGACCAGCTCACAAGCAAGTCCTCAGCCCTGATGTATAAGAAGGCGCTGCTGGATGGATGCCGGTGTGTGGAGTTGGACTGCTGGAATGGTCACCTGGGGCAGCCCGTGGTTTACCATGGGTACACACGTACGTCCAAGGTATCCTTTGCCGATTGCATCGATGCCATCAAAGTCCATGCCTTCGTCAAGTCAGAATACCCCGTGATTCTCTCGTTGGAGGTACACACCAGCATCGACCAGCAGGACCGCATGGCAGAGATCCTGGAGGAGAAACTGGGAGACATGCTCTTCCGCCCTCCTTGGGGCCCGAGCGCGTTGCCGACGCAAGACTTCTCCCCAGAGAGCCTGAAGTACAGGTTTGTGCTGAAGGCCAAGCGCCTGCCAGCCCCACCAGGCGAGTGGGGTGTGGATAAGGACGAAGACGATGACGAGGATGAGATCGAGTGCGCCAACCGGGAGTACGAGATGGCCAAGAAGGCACGGACGAAGGGCAAGAATAAGGTAGAGACGCGGGTGTCAGAGAAACTTTCTGCCCTCGTGGCCATCGAGTCAACCGCGTACAAGGGTGTGGCTGACCTGTCGTACCTCGAGCAACGTTTCGCCTACCACTGCTCATCGTACTCCGAGAGCAAAGCGAAGTCGATCATGCTGGCTCACCAGGAGGCCTATCGGAAAATCAATGGTGCCTATCTGAGTCGCATCTATCCGGGGGGAAAACGCTTCGACAGCAGCAACTACGATCCCCGACCGTACTGGTGCGACGGCTGCCAAATTGTGGCCCTCAACTGGCAGTCATCCAAGTCCTTCCCGTGGCGGTATAACAGAGGGTTCTTTCAGGATAACGGCGGATGTGGCTATTTGCTGAAGCCTGTACACTTGCGACCTCCATTCCCCCCCAAGCCGGCGGAGGAGCAAGCCGTCAGGAAGCTCACGGTAGAGATCATCTCAGCTTTCTGCTTACCGAAGGCACGGCACGGGAAGAAGCACGAGATTGTAAACCCCTACGTCGTCTGCACTGTTCATGGAGCCTCAGGCGACAACGCCACACAGAAAACCAAGGCGATCTCCAATAACGGCTTTCATCCGGTATGGCACTGCGACGGTGCTCCCAGGTTTGAGTGGAGCATAACAGATACATCCCTCGCCATGCTCGTGATCCAAGTGCATGACAAGGATGGCCATGGCCTCATAGCAGAGGCCATCCTTCCGTTCTCGATGTTAAAAGTGGGATACCGCCGTGTTGCCCTACATAATGAGCTCGGCTTTCTTCTTGTTGGGACGTTTCTGATGTGCAAATTTACCTTTCAGTAGCGACATAAAATTTATAAAGACCACACGGCTGGATGTATCTCAATTTGTAGACTCTGTAATTACTCCCAGTACTGCTTCAGTTATCTTAATATCCCGGTGACGAGTCCTTTCCTACCATGAGATTAATCTCTGCATTGGGCAAAACCGAAAGAAAGCACAGACGGTACTCAATGCGGAAACTTTACCGAATGGTTTGTACCACTTGGTGTCAACTGACTTGACAGAAAAATATGAGGCAAGGGAAGAACAAGGTGGGATCCGTGCAGGGGCCTCGCCCAGCGAGTCTTGCCGTCCATCAACACGTTGTGCATTGCATCACCTTATTCCCGGGGCACAAGTCACAATCGACGCTGTTACCAATTCAGTTGGTCCGTTGGCAGTAAATCCATTGGTTACTGTTTTGCTCACATTTCTGCTCTCCGCTAGGGATTGCGCCTTTTCCCGTCACGCTTCTTTCTTAGGGATGGTCCCCTCCCACCTGTGTCCATGCCGAGGTGTCGGTGTAATGGAAACACTTTGGGAGAGCCGACGGTAGAAAGTGGTGACTTACCAAAGAACACCTACACGTCTGTTAGGTTTCCATCAATTCCATCTGCACTACTTCAATAAATAAATAATACTCTACATGCTGAGGTATACACACTGTCGTCCAGTTTTCACTCTGTAAGCAGGTTCCTTCCAACATTCATTAGCACCCCTCTGCAGCGATTAGATCAATCAGTCTCGGTAGAGTAAACCCTAAGGTTTACATACTAAGTAGAGACAAGCGGGGGAGAAGATGAACGTAATGTTTGTCCTAGGTAGTCTCGCTTCGCGAGACCCTCCTCATCATCTGTACGTTGGCGCATGCATAACAGGCTTAGTTCATGCCGCTACCATGTGACAACCCCATAGATAACCGTCTCGGCGTTCCAAGGGAATAGCGTTTGTATCTTGGACGGGCTGTCTTTGCAAAGGGGTGGATAGGCGCAGGCGTGTAGTGCCTGTAGACCAAGCTCATCCGCCGGGTTTCTTGCACCTTCAATATACAAAGAAGATCGTCTCTATCCGGTGGGAGTACCAGAGGCCGTATGGATACTCGTGCAGTCGGTTTAGCGCGAAGCCGCGGCCGATGCGTCTGTGAAGGATACGACGTCATTACTCACGTCTTCGTATGTTGGGTTACGAACATCAGCTATCTGCCACCACGGGTTTTGAAGCAGGGCTGCCCCAATTGTTTGCAGGGCTTGCCATACCTTGTCGTCCAAGTGCGCCATGTCGTCATCCCAATCCTTTCCTCCGCAGAGCTGTCGGTATGCGCCACGGTGTGCGCGGAGTAAGAGGAAAGGGCAAAGTGGGTTTATTCTCGTGGTGTGCAGAGCATGCATGGCCAGTGAAACCACGGAGGCAAATGTCTGGTGGCTGAAGCGGATGACCAGCAGGGCCAGCCAGAGCTTGGCAATCGTTTTCACTGAGTTGCGGACCAGGCGCCCCCTCCAGTTCCGGCTGTACGTCCCTCCCAGGACGATGCTCTCCGCTAGCGCCATCTCGAGGAGCTCAACATCTGGCGCTGCCGTCAGGGATTCTCACACATGGGATGTGAGTAGGTTC